>JAXIVJ010011543.1:0-43257 GCA_036785665.1 Chirona hameri | reverse complement strand
AGAGTGATTGGAGGCGTCAGTCAAAAATCCAAAACACGAAACAAGAGCTTGGCACTAGACACCGAAACCGCACCACAATCAAAACATTGCGAAATCAACAGACACGCAACACTCGAAACCACTCTACCATTGTGAAACACTGGCAGACAAACACAGCTCACTATCGGCCTGTTTTTCGCACCCGACACCGCGCCGTCCTCCTACACCACGGCGGCACCGGTAACGTCATAATGACGTCACGGGGTCTGTCACCGACGAAAGGCTGGTGTGCTCTCCTAACGTTTTGATTTTGATGTTGCCTCGCAGTTTCGGCTGGCTAGCGGAGACCAGGCCCGCGAAGGCACAATGGACAATTCATATTATATATATATATATATATATATATATATATATATATATATATATATATATATATATATATATATATATATATATATATATATATATATATATATATATATATATATATATATATATATATATATATATATATATATATATATATATATATATATATATATATATATATATATATATATATATATATATATATATATATATATATATATATATATATATATATATATATAATATATATATATAATATATATATATATATATATATATATATATATATATATATATATATATATATATATATATATATATATATATATATATATATATATATATATATATACATATATATATATATATATATATATATATATATATATATATATATATATATATATATATATATATATATATATATATATATATATATATATATATATATATATATATATATATATATATATATATATATATATATATATATATATATATATATATATATATATATATATATATATATATATATATATATATATATATATATATATATATATATATATATATATATATATATATATATATATATATATATATATATATATATATATATATATATATATATATATATATATATATATATATATATATATATATATATATATATATATATATATATATATATATATATATATATATATATATATATATTATATATATATATATATATATATATATATATATATATATATATATATATATATATATATATATATATATATATATATATATATATATATATATATATATATATATATATATATATATATATATATATATATATATATATATATATATATATATATATATATATATATATATATATATATATATATATATATATATATATATATATATATATATATATATATATATATATATATATATATATATATATATATATATATATATATATATAATATATATATATATATATATATATATATATATATATATATATATATATATATATATATATATATATATATATATATATATATATATATATATATATATATATATATATATATATATATATATATATAATATATATATATATATATATATATAATATATGTATTGACTGGGGAAAGCGGCGCGTGGCGCGTAGTGCGTCCAGCCACCGCAGCTCGGGTGGCGCGTAGTGCGTCCAGCCACCGCAGCTCGGGTGGCGCGTAGTGCGTCCAGCCACCGCAGCTCGGGTGGCGCGTAGTGCGTCCAGCCACCGCAGCTCGGGTGGCGCGTAGTGCGTCCAGCCACCGCAGCTCGGGTGGCGCGTAGTGCGTCCAGCCACCGCAGCTCGGGTGGCGCGTAGTGCGTCCAGCCACCGCAGCTCGGGTGGCGCGTAGTGCGTCCAGCCACCGCAGCTCGGGTGGCGCGTAGTGCGTCCAGCCACCGCAGCTCGGGTGGCGCGTAGTGCGTCCAGCCACCGCAGCTCGGGTGGCGCGTAGTGCGTCCAGCCACCGCAGCTCGGGTGGCGCGTAGTGCGTCCAGCCACCGCAGCTCGGGTGGCGCGTGCAGCCGCCCGAGCGCGGGACGCCGTTACAATCATCGTTATGATATCGAATTTTACCATCCAATCTCGGCCCAGTAATTATTTGTCATCGCATTGCACTGTATGCCTAGTGGTGTTCTTGGTGGCCAGGCCCGGCCAGGTCCGGCCATCGCAGTCTGACTTGGACAGCCGCCGGGAGCTGTTCTCGGCGGTGGGTGACTCCGCCGCGCGTCGCGGGTGTGCGCGCCGGTGTATGTGGATCAGGATAGGCCTGTCTGGGTGTAGTAGCGGCAGGAACGCCGCCGTGATTGTGAATTGTGAGCCTCGGCTCCTGTGCGCGTGTCTGCGTCTCTGCTATCTACTCATCTCTATATCCCACGTTATTCAGTATACGCTTCTAGTCTGTAATAAACTCCATCGATGGGGAATCTCATCTTCACTTCCTTTTTAACCCCGGATCTTCAGCTACAAACAGTGCAGGCCCCAGAACCAGCTGAACTACAGATCGCCGGCGTCAGGGTGGATGTTACCTGTTCTGCAGCCAGACTATGTCCGGCTGAGGGTGGATGTTACCTGTTCTGCAGCCAGACTATGTCCAGATCCAGAGGAAGATCGCCGGCGTTAGGGTGGATGTTACCTGTTCTGCAGCCAGACTATGTCCGGCGTTAGGGTGGATGTTACCTGTTCTGCAGCCAGACTATGTCCAGATCCAGAGGAAGATCGCCGGCGTTAGGGTGGATGTTACCTGTTCTGCAGCCAGACTATGTCCGGCTGAGGGTGGATGTTACCTGTTCTGCAGCCAGACTATGTCCGGCGTTAGGGTGGATGTTACCTGTTCTGCAGCCAGACTATGTCCGGCTGAGGGTGGATGTTACCTGTTCTGCAGCCAGACTATGTCCGGCTGAGGGTGGATGTTACCTGTTCTGCAGCCAGACTATGTCCGGCTGAGGGTGGATGTTACCTGTTCTGCAGCCAGACTATGTCCGGCTGAGGGTGGATGTTACCTGTTCTGCAGCCAGACTATGTCCGGCGTTAGGGTGGATGTTACCTGTTCTGCAGCCAGACTATGTCCGGCTGAGGGTGGATGTTACCTGTTCTGCAGCCAGACTATGTCCGGCTGAGGGTGGATGTTACCTGTTCTGCAGCCAGACTATGTCCGGCTGAGGGTGGATGTTACCTGTTCTGCAGCCAGACTATGTCCAGATCCAGAGGAAGATCGCCGGCGACAGGGTGGATATTACCTGTTCTGCAGCCAGACTATGTCCGGCTGCGGGTCGCCGTCAGCTTCACAGTGGAAGTAGGCCGTCTTCCCGAACGTGATGACCACATTGCGAGGCTCCTCGGTCAGGTGCGGGGCCGCTGAAGACACGAGGACACAATACAGGGTCAGACGATCACTACACACGCACTTTAGATCGTGTTGGGACATATTTCGAGTATTGGAAAAAGTATGGAGTGTTGAGTTGACGAAAGGTTATAATGGTTTAGCACAATAACCGCAGGTTACGGGTATTTTCATCGAGTATTTAATATACAGCAGTCAAATTATCCACACCTCGATTGAAAAAACAACAAAAACCATGAGTATACCAACAACGAAGGCAGATCCACACTGCCACACCAAAGTCATTGGAACGAGCCACCTGTCCTTTGCTCCTTGGCCCTCTCTCCATTCTTTACAAGAAACGTAACATTTAAAGGGGGGTGTCTACTGTTTTGGAATGTCAAAACTATTTGCATTACGGTAAGAAGCATAAGAAGCATAAGCAGGTATTGGTTTGATTGTTTGATACGATACAATTCACATCTGGAGCCACTTTAATTGCATTTTCACTCATATTCTTTTTGCTTATTTTTTTTGTTTCGATATCGATAAAACGATCGCCATTATAATCAGAGGGAGCAAGGGTTATGTAAAACGGCGCACCTAAGACAATAAACAATCCATACGAACAATGTTAACAAACCGTCGAAAAGCAAGATGGCCGTCGCGGCTCTGTTCGGCAGCTGCTATCAGCGCTCACGAGCTGTTTTGTTGAAATGTAATTGGCCGGCGCTAACGATATGCTAGCAAATATGTACCGATGCTTCGATATTAGCAATGCTTTTAGTACTGGTAAGCCCTCTGGAGTCTACCCGATCATTTTTTTTTGCTACCAGCCAGTTCCTGAGGTCTTTGGAATCTCTCAGCAGCTAGTGTGAATCTGGAAAAATGAAAGGCATGGTTCGATTCAGAAAATTATGTTCTATAGACCAGTGTCAATAACCCCAAATAAGCGATATGAGTAGACACACTCCCTTGAACCAGCTGAACGGATGGCGAACCTCGCTTGCAGGAGCTTCGTTCGACTCCTCATGACCCCCAGGGCAACCCCGGGTAAAGTCCTCACCGCAGTGTAGCATCTGGCCCTCGATGTCGGCGATGCTGCGTCCGTTCAGTTCGGCCGGCTCCTGGCAGGTGGCGCTGGCTACGGAGCGCGCCGAGTTCTCCTTCAGCATGCTGGCCAGCCACAGCATGCGGCAGTCGCAGATGAGCGCGTTACTGTCCAGCCGGCTGTGGGACACAGGCGGAGCGCGTCACGCGGACGTGTGCGCTGATGTGAATAGGGCTAGACCGCGTCGTGGATGGCTAGAATATGGGATCAATTATGTATAGGGTTAAGGACTAAGAACATCGGTCAATCGGTGTCCTTCAAAACAAAATTCGCTCTCCGGACTTATAAATGCTATAAACATATAATTACCTGGCGTGTTGCATCAGTGCAGCTCACAACACTTCAGCGCAACACATATGAAGTCTCAGTATCACGTCTCGATCCGCACACCGTATCGCATTGTATTATCACCCCATCACCACACTGTATCAGACTAGATCAGCTGGCGTCGGACATATGTTGCGTCAGCTGACGTCTTGCCCGGCGGCGGGCTGACGGTAACGTGCTGACAGGTGACAGTTACGTGGTGACGGTTACGTGCTGACAGGTGACAGTTACGTGGTGACGGTTACGTGCTGACAGGTGACAGTTACGTGGTGACGGTTATGTGCTGACAGGTGACAGTTACGTGGTGACGGTTACGTGCTGACAGGTGACAGTTACGTGGTGACGGTTACGTGCTGACAGGTGACAGTTACGTGGTGACGGTTACGTGCTGACAGGTGACAGTTACGTGGTGACGGTTACGTGCTGACAGGTGACCGTTACGTGGTGACGGTTACGTGCTGATAGTGCCGCTGTCAACAGATCAGCCGGAGGCGTCATCAGACGTCCCAGAGGCTGTCATCAGACGTCCCAGAGGCTGTCAACAGATCAGCCGGAGGCGTCATCAGACGTCCCAGAGGCTGTCATCAGACGTCCCAGAGGCTGTCATCAGACGTCCCAGAGGCTGTCATCAGACGTCCCAGAGGCTGTCATCAGACGTCCCAGAGGCTGTCATCAGACGTCCCAGAGGCTGTCATCAGACGTCCCAGAGGCTGTCATCAGACGTCCCAGAGGCTGTCATCAGACGTCCCAGAGGCTGTCATCAGACGTCCCAGAGGCTGTCATCAGACGTCCCAGAGGCTGTCATCAGACGTCCCAGAGGCTGTCATCAGACGTCCCAGAGGCTGTCATCAGACGTCCCAGAGGCTGTCATCAGACGTCCCAGAGGCTGTCATCAGACGTCCCAGAGGCTGTCATCAGACGTCCCAGAGGCTGTCATCAGACGTCCCAGAGGCTGTCATCAGACGTCCCAGAGGCTGTCATCAGACGTCCCAGAGGCTGTCATCAGACGTCCCAGAGGCTGTCATCAGACGTCCCAGAGGCTGTCATCAGACGTCCCAGAGGCTGTCGGCGGTGGCCAGAGACAGCAACCATTCAGATAACGGCACCGGTCTCCCCCCGGCTGTTCGGAAGACTTGTCAACAGAAATAGGCGCCAGAGTACCTTCAGCGTAAATTCCGAACAGCCACTCAGTCCAACAGCTTCTTCATCCAGTAATTTCATCCGATATCACTCGGATTTCGGCCGCTCCATGCTACCCCTTCCTTCCGTCCACCCTACACCGACTCCTCCGACGTTGACAACGATGCCGCACTGACAGCAGACACCTGACAGGTGACGCTACATGGTGACAACACAGGCCAGGTGACGCTCGGTGGCCTCCCACGACACTGACACTGACACCACCCCGACAACCTGCAGGGTGTCACTGTGTGCCACTCTGGATAGGCGGTCCGTCTGCATGTAACCGGAGGAAGGGCAAAGGAGCCGTCCGGCCGGTCCGTCTGCATGGAGCCGTCCGGCCGGTCCGTCTGCATGGCACGGGAGGCCGGGCAAAGGGTCCGTCCGGCCGGTCCGTCTGTATGGAGCCGTCCGGCCGGTCCGTCTGCATGGAGCCGTCCGGCCGGTCCGTCTGCATGAAACGGGAGTCGGTCCAGCATGGTCCAGAGGCAGTCGGTCCAGAACGGGAGTCGGACAGAGCATGGAGCCGTCCGGCCGGTCCGTCTGTATGGAGCCGTCCGGCCGGTCCGTCTGCATGGAGCCGTCCGGCCGGTCCGTCTGCATGGCACGGGAGGCCGGGCAAAGGGGCCGTCCGGCCGGTCCGTCTGTATGGAGCCGTCCGGCCGGTCCGTCTGCAAGGGACGGGAGGCCGGTCCGTCTGTATGGGACGGGAGGCCGGGCAAAGGGGCCGTCCAGCCGGTCCGTCTGTATGGAGCCGTCCGGCCGGTCCGTCTGCAAGGGACGGGAGGCCGGTCCGTCTGTATGGGACGGGAGGCCGGGCAAAGGAGCCGTCCGGCCGGTCCGTCTGTTGGAACGGGAGGCCGGGCGGACGGCAGAGTGGTGAAGAGTGGCCTGGTGTGCCGACTGACGCAGTGTTGACACTCACGACAGGTTGTAAGAACATAGCCGGTTAAACTGTTCAGAACAGTCCCAATGGGCACAGTGTTTACGATATAATTCAACTGTCTTATCAGCTCCTGCTCGAGAGTTGCAAGTGTTTTTTTTAACTCCATAAATTTCGTCGACAGACCGGCATACAAGTTTTACGACGCGCTCGGTAGCTTCGTAAAGTGGCTACTTGTCTGGATCTAGGTCATTTACTTTAATCAGTGACATGTTCGCCGAGCGATGACCGCATGGCGCGAGAGACAAGAGACGACGAGACGACGTGCCGGCACCGTAAACTAAATAAACGGCCCTGATCAACGGGCAGAGCGGTTTATTCGGACCGATAGTCGCCTCCTGGGTGGGCGGCAAGCCCAGGTCGGTTGTCAGGGGCTTGGCTTTAAGCTTCGCGTACCCTCGTCGTAAGCTCTTAGCTACAAGACGTACGCTAAAGCCAAGTCCAGGTTCAACTGGTACTGCCTGTGGTTGTCGATGCTGTACCGCAGTGCCTGCATGTCGGAGTGTGTTTGTCGGAGTGTTTGCCTAACAAACATCGCAGCTAAATATTTATCGGAATTTGCATTTAATCCATCCAGTGCAAAATAAAAGATGGGAATAATTACATGTGTTTATATTTATATGTACGTATATAGGTGCTGGAAAGTATCAAGTCGGCCAGGATGTTTTGCAGTGCAATGATGTTTATGGAGAACTAGATACGAATCGAACATGCCACAACTACCGAGTTTGGGTTTGATCGCGACAGAGCTTTCTTCAGCGGCTATACCGTGATCGCGCCATTTAATTACACGTCCATGAGGAACGTAAAGAAAAACGACCGCGATCGTGAAACAGAGTGGCAGGTACATTTCATCTCAGCAATAAGCTTTAGTCGCTCGATTAATAAAAATGCATTTGATTAAAATTCGAGAAGAAATGAAACCGTGCTTCTTGAAGCTTGACACCTAATGGTGCGATCCGACCATCTCCGTCCTACTCACAGCCGCTTCAGAGAGGTCAGGTTGCTGAACGCTCCGTACGGTATCCGCTGCAGCTTGTTGTTGTGCAGGAACCTGTGGATAGACAGCCCATCAGCACACTCTCAGCGACACTTCAGCGCGCTGCAGCCCTGGTATTCCGAGAGAGCGGGTCTGACTCTGACTCTGACTCCGACTCGTGACTCTCGGGTCTGACTACCGGCGCCTCAGCCCCCCTCCCGCTGCCCCCGAACATATTGGCCCAGTAGCGGCCCGTAGCAGCTCCTCTGACTCGTGACTCAGACCCCGGGTCTGACTCTGACTGATTCCGTGACTCTCGGGCCTGACTCTGACTGATTCCGTGACTCTCGGGCCTGACTCTGACTGATTCCGTGACTCTCGGGTCTGACTCTGACTGATTCCGTGACTCTCGGGTCTGACTCTGACTGATTCCGTGACTCTCGGGTCTGACACCGACTGATTCCGTGACTCTCGGGTCTGACTCTGACTGATTCCGTGACTCTCGGGTCTGACTCTGACTGATTCCGCGACTCTCGGGTCTGACTCTGACTGATTCCATGACTCTCGGGTCTGACACCGACTGATTCCGTGACTCTCGGGTCTGACTCTGACTGATTCCGTGACTCTCGGGTCTGACTCTGACTGATTCCGTGACTCTCGGGTCTGACTCTGACTGATTCCGTGACTCCGGGTCTGACTCTGACTGATTCCCTGACGGTCTGACTCTGACTGATTCCGTGACTCTCGGGTCTGACTGACTGATTCCGTGACTCTCGGGTCTGACTCTGACTGATTCCGTGACTCTCGGGTCTGACTCTGACTGATTCCGTGACTCTCGGGTCTGACTGACTGATTCCGTGACTCCGGGTCTGACTGACTGATTCCGTGACTCTAGGGTCTGACTGACTGATTCCGTGACTCTCGGGTCTGACTCTGACTGATTCCGTGACTCTCGGGTCTGACTCTGACTGATTCCGTGACTCTCGGGTCTGACTCTGACTGATTCCGTGACTCTCGGGTCTGACTCTGACTGATTACGTAACTCTCGGGTCTGACTGACTGATTCCGTGACTCTCGGGTCCGATTCTGACTGATTCCGTGACTCTCGGGTCTGACTCTGACTGATTCCGTGACTCTCGGGTCTGACTCTGACTGATTCCGTGACTCTCAGCCTCTCCCCTCCCGCCTGAACAGCCCGGCGCAGCAGCGTGCCGGTAGCCGCTCGGCTAATTACTCTGTGAATGGATGTGGCGGGCGCGGTCAGCCGACACCCCGCTGACACCAGTCAGACTGGACCGAACAACAACAAACAGATAGCGGCGGCACACTCCAACGCCAGTCCAGCGCTGGTAGTAACGTTCAGCAGGTTGACAAATGCCACAAACTTGACGTCCTGCAGCGTAGTATATAAAAAACATGGTTCTGAACAAAACATTTAAAATGGAATTTTCTTGGAAGTTGATACAAACACAAAACGAGATGATTTGTGTGCCAATGAAGCTCATTTGGTAGAGCGTCGCTTTGGACATTTATAATCCTGCTTGCTCAACTCTGCCCCGGATACCTAATCAATGGACGGAGTCACGGCGTACGGACGCTGCACTGCCGCGCTAGCTAGCCTAACTGATCATGTGATGAAATACGCGTGCCATGCTAGCTCCGTGCGAGCGGGCGTGCCGAGCCCCGGTGCAATCGGTGACCCTTAAATTAGTCCACTGACACACCGTACCATTGTCACCGGGTCAGACAATGCCGACTGTGGCTCGGCGACCACGAACTGCAGCGTCGCTGAGTATGACGGGCTATGCGCCGAATCGACCCGGCTTATAAACGATCAGGGTCGCGTCGAGCACTCTCAGTCTCACGCACCTATGCACACACGCGCACATCTGCACCCGGCCGGTCCCCGCACGGAGCGTGCTCTTTTCGCCCACGCGCCCGCTCCCGTCGGCGTTTGCAGACAACGTGCGCACACTCAAATAGGATCACGCCCCCCCCCCCCCGAGGTGATGCGCACGAGAGGTGGACTATTGGTAATAGCTGAATTACAAATGTGAAAACTTTGACCTGATGCGCTAAAGGCAGTGCATGAAGACATGAGTTCTTCTGGCGAGCATGCAAGAGTCGCAGGAGGATGGTGTGCTATCTAACAGTATACTTAAGGTTCATTTATAATTCCATAAAACAAGGATTCTAGACATTTCCTGGCAAGTTTTCTCCTGTTTTCTTTTGCTGGCGGATACTCACAGTCGTTCGATGGCGGGCAGGTTGCTGAAGGTTTCGGCGCTGACGTCCTGGATGTAATTATAATGCAGGTACCTGGGAAAATGGCTCATCAATTATTCATCCGGCGGCCTGTGCGAGCGAGCGCGCGCTCGGGCGAGTTGGGGCGCGGTGGTCAACGCCTCACTCCCGGCCTGAAGGACTGAGGCCCGCCCGCCCTGTGCCGCGAGGACCCGCCCTCTCCAGACACAGCGAGCACCGGCCGCGGGCAGGGGTGGTGGAGGGGAGGATGGGATCGGCGTGACGCTATGTGGAGTTAGAACACTAGCGCACGCGGGAACTGCTAACACGCTGATATCACACTACACGAATGCACACGACCACAGACCACACACACGGCCACACACACGACCACAGACCACACACACGGCCATCCACACGATGGCGGAAAGCTGGATCGAGTGATATAAGGGTGGGGCGAGGATGTTTGTTTGGCAGAGAATGTCAGGTAAATCCTCCAGCTCACAACCACCGAGATGCTTTGGATATTTGGATTACGACATTACGGGGAGTACCTAGCTCAATGCCGTGTGTTTGTCGTTATGTTATGTGTGAGTTTGTGTCGTATTTCCCCCGCTGCCTGCCGCCGGCCGAGCGCGGCCACTGTGCTAACTGCCCGACTGACGGAGCGGGCGGGGTAGCTACAGCATCACAGCAGGTCTGAGCACGGGAGCACGACAGGTGTGCCGCGCAGTGTGCCATACGGCAGACGATCGGCGACACTTGACGGACGCGCTGCGTCTCAGGTATCGCCACGGACGGTGGTCCACCTGCAGCACTCCAGCAGTCTCTCTAGCTGTCTCTCCAGCAGACGATCGGCGACACTTGACGGACGCGCTGCGTCTCAGGTATCGCCACGGACGGTGGTCCACCTGCAGCACTGAGTACCCAGCAGTCTCTCCAGCAGTCTCTCCAGCTGTCTCTCCAGCAGATGACCGGTGACGGACGCGCTGCGTCTCAGGTATCGCCACGGACGGTGGTCCACCTGCAGCACTCCAGCAGTCTCTCCAGCTGTCTCTCCAGCAGATGACCGGTGACGGACGCACCTTGTCTCTGGCACAGACACCGCCAGCGCTCCAACAGCAGTCGTTACCCAACAGCCTCCCCGGTAGATTGTCGGCGACAGACGCATACCGTTTCAGGTACGGACACGGACGGCCGTCCACCCAGCAGCCTATATATAAACCTCGGCAGGCCGATCAGCAGTGTCCTCGCCACTGCACTCCACCCAACAGTACGTACCCGGCAGTCCACCCACCTGCCCATCCTATCCGTCTGTCTGCCACCAGGGGCGGAGACACGATAGAACAGCGTGATACCCACCTGCCTATCCTGTCCGTCTGTCTGCCACCAGGGGCGGGTACACGATATACCAGCACGATAGAACCGCACGGAGCATTCCGATACTGCACGTACAGAGGAAGTCGCTGCCCACGGTACAACAGGAAGTCGCTGCCCTCGGTACAGAGGAAGTCGCTGCACACGGTACAGAGGAAGTCGCTGCCCTCGGTACAACAGGAAGTCGCTGCACACGGTACAGAGAAAGTCGCTGCACACGGTACAACAGGAAGTCGCTGCTCTCGGTACAACAGGAAGTCGCTGCACACGGTACTGAGGAAGTCGCTGCACACGGTACAGCAGGAAGTCGCTGCCCTCGGTACAACAGGAAGTCGCTGCACACGGTACAGAGAAAGTCGCTGCACACGGTACAACAGGAAGTCGCTGCTCTCGGTACAACAGGAAGTCACTGCACACGGTACAAGAGGAAGTCGCTGCACACGGTACAACAGGAAGTCGCTGCACAAGGTACAGAGGAAGTCGCTGCACACGGTACAGCAGGAAGTCGCTGCACACGGTACAATAGGAAGTCCCTGCACACGGTACAGAGGAAGTCCCTGCACACGGTACAGAGGAAGTCGCTGCACACGGTACAGAGGAAGTCGCTGCACACGGTACAACAGGAAGTCGCTGCCCACGGTACAGCAGGAAGTCGCTGCACACGGTACAGAGGAAGTCGCTGCACACGGTACAACAGGAAGTCGCTGCACACGGTACAGAGGAAGTCGCTGCACACGGTACAACAGGAAGTCCCTGCACACGGTACAACAGGAAGTCGCTGCACACGGTACAACAGGAAGTCGCTGCCCTCGGTACAACAGGAAGTCGCTGCAAACGGTACAGAGGAAGTCGCTGCACACGGTACAACAGGAAGTCCCTGCACACGGTACAGAGGAAGTCCCTGCACACGGTACAGAGGAAGTCGCTGCACACAGTACAGCAGGAAGTCGCTGCACACGGTACAGAGGAAGTCGCTGCACACGGTACAACAGGAAGTCGCTGCACACGGTACAGAGGAAGTCCCTGCACACGGTACAACAGGAAGTCGCTGCACACGGTACAACAGGAAGTCGCTGCACACGGTACAACAGGAAGTCGCTGCCCTCGGTACAACAGGAAGTCGCTGCAAACGGTACAGAGGAAGTCGCTGCACACGGTACAACAGGAAGTCCCTGCACACGGTACAGAGGAAGTCCCTGCACACGGTACAGAGGAAGTCGCTGCACACAGTACAGCAGGAAGTCGCTGCACACGGTACAGAGGAAGTCGCTGCACACGGTACAACAGGAAGTCGCTGCACACGGTACAGAGGAAGTCGCTGCACACGGTACAACAGGAAGTCCCTGCACACGGTACAGAGGAAGTCCCTGCACACGGTACAGAGGAAGTCGCTGCACACGGTACACCAGGAAGTCGCTGCACACGGTACAGCAGGAAGTCGCTGCACACGGTACAACAGGAAGTCGCTGTACACGGTACAACAGGAAGTCGCTGCCCACGGTACAACAGGAAGTCGCTGCCCACGGTACAACAGGAAGTCGCTACACACGGTACAACAGGAAGTCGCTGCACACGGTACAACAGGAAGTCGCTGCCCACGGTACAGCAGGAAGTCGCTGCACACGGTACAACAGGAAGTCGCTGCACACGGTACAACAGGAAGTCGCTGCACACGGTACAACAGGAAGTCGCTGCACACGGTACAACAGGAAGTCACTGCACACGGTACAACAGGAAGTCGTTGCACACGGTACAACAGGAAGTAACTGCCCACAGTACAACAGGAAGTCGCTGTCCACGGTACAACAGGAAGTCGCTGCACACGGTACAACAGGAAGTCGCTGCCCACGGTACAACAGGAAGTCGCTGCCCACGGTATAACAGGAAGTCGCTGCACAGGTACAACAGGAAGTCGCTGTACACGGTACAACAGGAAGTCGCTGCACACGGTACAACAGGAAGTCGCTGCACACGGTACAACAGGAAGTCGCTGCCAACGGTACAACAGGAAGTCGCTGCCCACGGTACAACAGGAAGTCGCTGTACACGGTACAACAGGAAGTCGCTGCACACGGTACAACAGGAACTCGCTGCCCACGGTACAACAGGAAGTCGCTGCCCACGGTACAACAGGAAGTCGCTGTACACGGTACAACAGGAAGTCGCTGCACACGGTACAACAGGAACTCGCTGCCCACGGTACAACAGGAAGTCGCTGCCCACGGTACAACAGGAAGTCGCTGTACACGGTACAACAGGAAGTCGCTGCACACGGTACAACAGGAACTCGCTGCCCACGGTACAACAGGAAGTCGCTGCCCACGGTACAACAGGAAGTCGCTGCCCACGGTACAACAGGAAGTCGCTGCCCACGGTACAACAGGAAGTCGCTGCCCACGGTACAACAGGAAGTCGCTGCACACGGTACAGAGGAAGTCGCTGCCCACGGTACAACAGGAAGTCGCTGCACACGGTACAGAGGAAGTCGCTGCACACGGTACAACCGAGAGCGACAGTCTGATCAGCTGACCGATCTGACAGAGCAGCCTGACCGATCTGGCAGAGCAGCTGACCGATCTGACAGAGCAGCTGACTGATCTGACAGAGCAGCTGACCGATCTGACAGAGCAGCTGACCGATCTGGCAGAGCAGCTGACCGATCTGGCAGAGCAGCTGACCGATCTGACAGAGCAGCTGACCGATCTGACAGAGCAGCCTGACCGATCTGGCAGAGCAGCTGACCGATCTGACAGAGCAGCTGACTGATCTGACAGAGCAGCTGACCGATCTGACAGAGCAGCTGACCGATCTGGCAGAGCAGCTGACCGATCTGGCAGAGCAGCTGACCGATCTGACAGAGCAGCTGACTGATCTGGCGCCCAGCTGACCGATCTGGCAGAGCAGCTGACCGATCTGGCAGAGCAGCCTGACCGATATGGCAGAGCAGCTGACCGATCTGGCAGAGCAGCTGACCGATCTGACAGAGCAGCTGACTGATCTGGCGCCCAGCTGACCGATCTGGCAGAGCAGCTGACCGATCTGGCAGAGCAGCCTGACCGATCTGGCAGAGCAGCTGACCGATCTGACAGAGCAGCTGACTGATCTGACAGAGCAGCTGACCGATCTGACAGAGCAGCTGACCGATCTGGCAGAGCAGCTGACCGATCTGGCAGAGCAGCTGACCGATCTGACAGAGCAGCTGACTGATCTGGCGCCCAGCTGACCGATCTGGCAGAGCAGCTGACCGATCTGGCAGAGCAGCCTGACCGATCTGGCAGAGCAGCTGACCGATCTGGCAGAGCAGCTGACCGATCTGACAGAGCAGGTGACTGATCTGGCGCCCAGCTGACCGATCTGGCAGAGCAGCTGACCGATCTGGCAGAGCAGCCTGACCGATCTGGCAGAGCAGCTGACCGATCTGGCAGAGCAGCCTGACCGATCTGGCAGAGCAGCTGACCGATCTGACAGAGCAGCTGACCGATCTGGCGCCCAGCTGACCGATCTGGCAGAGCAGCTGACCGATCTGGTAGAGCAGCTAACCGATCTGACAGAGCAGCTGACCGATCTGGCGCCCAGCTGACTGATCTGGCGCCCAGCTGACTGATCTGGTAGATCAGCTGACCGATCTGACAGAGCAGCTGACTGATCTGGCAGAGCAGCTGACCGATCTGGCATAGCAGCTGACCGATCTGACAGAGCAGCTGACCGATCTGGCAGAGCAGCTGACCGATCTGACAGAGCAGCTGACCGATCTGACAGAGCAGCTGACCGATCTGGCAGAGCAGCTGACTGATCTGACAGAGCAGCTGACTGATCTGACAGAGCAGCTGACCGATCTGACAGAGCAGCTGACCGATCTGACATAGCAGCTGACTGATCTGGCGCCCAGCTGACGCTCAAGACTGGCGCACCGTCTGGATGTAACGGATGTTCGTCTGTACCTACGGTGTTTAAATTGGCAGACGAAACGACACAGCCTCGATTCCAGTTATGCTCGTCTGCCTTTTAACTTTCCGTAGCAGGTGCACGATAGGTGAAAGGTTATTCACCTTTGCCATTGAGATGTGCAAACTTTAATATGTTCTGCTCCGCAGGATACGTCGACTAATAAGCAAATTACACCTCCCCCACCTGACCCAATGCACCCCCCCCCCCCCCGACCCTTATCAGCTCACGAAAGGTGGAAGACCAAACAAACAACCCGAGTCGCGCCTGAGTTGAACCCGCACAGCACTGCCTCTGTGTCGACACAGTCGGTCACACAGATCCACCGGGTGGACGCTGCCTTCAGACAGTGGATACCTGACCTGTGGGGAACCAACACCCACTGGGCGGCTATCCTGCATACGTATTATTACGTCAGAGATAGGCCACCGACCGATATCCTTCCTGAAACCGGGTCACCAGAGGCCCCACGCATACAGACAATCACCGTCCCACTCTATCTGAGATTAACCCCTGACCCCATGCCGCTCCCCATCCCGATCAAACCGCGAGACAAGCGCCGCGATAAAGCCTTCATTCATTCCCCTGTGTCGCTGGGCGCTGCCGGTCACGTGACCCGTGCCGCGGCGGCGGCGGCGGGTCACGTGACCGTGGCACGGCCGGTGTCGGCGGGGCGGCGGTCGTGATTGAGGCGGGGTTTTTGTGGAGGTGTGCCGGCACCGCGGCCCGGCAGTGAATGGGCTCACAGTCTGGTGTCGGCGGGCCATTGAAAGGGTTGAGTGTGGTAAGTGCAGGTGTAAATGTATTGGTGTAAGGGATACCGATAAGATAAGCAGGGGCGGCGCCATGGAATTTTGCCAGGGGTGACAAATTTGATTGAGTAGGTACCATGTATCCTCTACTGAAAAACAGTGCCACGGAAGTATACAATGCTTATAAACCTCGCCAAAAACAAGGTTAAAACCCAACACATTTCGTCCCATTTTTGTGTTATTAATTAGCTGATATGTATCTATTTTTGCAAGTTCTTCAAATATTTTAGCACATTTGATTTTGATACCGGACCCATACAATAGGATTACTAGCACCCCACGATGAATTAACTATGTATCGCGTTTTTCAGATGGTAG
This sequence comes from Chirona hameri, assembly GCA_036785665.1. Classification (NCBI taxonomy): domain Eukaryota; kingdom Metazoa; phylum Arthropoda; class Thecostraca; order Balanomorpha; family Balanidae; genus Chirona; species Chirona hameri. The sequence goes on along the minus strand of JAXIVJ010011543.1, from coordinate 26,789 downwards.
ACAATTTATAATTAGCAAATCATAGCTTCTGTAAATATAATCTTTGGAACTCAGTACGTTGGACAGGAATTAGGAGAAAACGAGTATACTCGTGTCTTACATATGTAACGGTTGTACAATATTTCAGTGGCGCTGTTCCCTAGGGAAACGGCCAGCCGCGCGCAGAACCGGCGTCGCTTTTGTCGTGATGGGGGGGGGGGGGGGTTGCAGGTGGTGCGAGAGTATTTATTAGTATAGTATTTTAGATCTTAGGGGCGGCTATCCGCCCCCTCCCGGCAGTCTGTGGTTGGCGCGAACCCCGGCTGTGCACAAATTAACATGAATTATATTGTATTTCTTTAATTAAAATACTACGCGTCTGCCCTGCCCTTCCCGCCTCTGCCCTGTCATGCCCTGCCTCTGCCCTGCCCTGCTCCACCATCTGTCTTGCCCTGCCCCACCTCTGTCTTGCTTTGCCCTGACCTGCCTTGCTCTGCCCTGTCTTGCCATGCCCTGCCCTGTCATGCCCTGTCCCGCCATGTCTCGCCATATCCTGTCATATCCCGCCATATCCTGCCATATCCTGCCATATCCTGCCCTGTCCTGTCTTGCCTCTGCCCCGCTTCTGCCCCGCCTCTGCTCCGCCTCTGCCCCGCCTCTGTCCTATCCCTCTCTGCCCTCCCTGTCCTGTCCTGTCCTGTCCTGTCCTGTCCTGTCCTGTCATGTCCTGTCCCGCCCTACCCTGCCCGCCCTGCCTGGCCCTGTAATGCCCGTTGCCGCCACCCTGTTCTACCCCGCCCAGTGCATCGGCGTAACCACCTTCCGAAAGTAGGTGGGGACGGAGGAACTTTGAAGTCGATTATTTCCATGCAACGTACATAGGCGTAATGTTAAAATCCGAAAATGTTACTGGGGACTGATCCCCAGTGACCCCAGTGGTGGTTACGCGCCTGGTCCGGTGGCGCCGGCACAGCTCTGCTGCATTGGCGTGCTCTCGGTTAGATAAGTCAATTTAGATTACCCGATACAGAGCGAAAGTTTCGGTCAAATTGGCGAATAGTATGGTCATGACTAGATAGAATAGTTTGAATAGCAATATAGACCAACGTGACTAAAATTTGCATTGGTCTACGAACGGAACTGTTACATGTATGCTCACAGCGGTCGGAATCAACAATTTGGACAAAACAGCACCGGTAAAATTTTGATGGTGGCCTAAATTGTAGGGGTGGCAATGCCACCCCAGTGTCCTGCCCCTATGGTGGCGCCGCCATTGAAGATAAGACAGCAAATAAAACACTGGGTGGTGACTGGCGATACATGACGGCTACAACAGCAACACAGCACATAGCAACACCGCAATACAGCATAGCTATGCAACAACAAAGACGGACGTACTCTGGTACAATGCATGGTCCATAAGTACTTTGGCACAATGACAGTAAACAGTTGTTATGTTGTTATCATCAACATTGGCTTTGCCTCCATTTCAATATAAAATACAACTTACAAGCACTACAAACAGGTGATATGTTGCAAAATCAAACATACACCACACTTCAGTGATCCCAAGGATCTCACGTGCATGTCTTAGGTGTATAAATAGAGATAATCATAACGTATACTTACAGTTGTTCTAGCTTGGGCATGTCGTGGAAAGCTTCACTATCAATATGACGAATCCTATTTTTATACATATATCTGGAACAAAACCGGCACTGTCGTCACGGGCTGAGAATCGGTAATCGGTATCGTTGGCCTAACTAACGTTAACGGGAATACGAATAACTAGAAGTAGCTAGGCTAGGACTGAATCCGGACGACATACAAAATAGAGATGGGGAGACAGGAAGAGGGAGGGAGGGAGGCGAGAAATGGACTACGCACAACATAAATCCCATGTTTAACTGAACAGACAGGACCGTTAGCGCCACTGGCCCAGTTCCTGCAGAGACAATGGTGTTCAGTTGAGGACATTTACGCGACAGTTACTGTGACTTGTGAGTGAGACAGATGTTCTTTTGGCTCTGCGGTGGTCGGGAGAGCGGTGGGTTGCGGGCATCGGTGGGGTTCTGCAGCTCTCTGATTCTAATCCCGCCTCACAGTCTCTGCAGACGACTGGCGGCGGAGTCACCACTGAACAGGCGGTTCCACTGAACACTGAACAGGCGGCCCCACTGAACACTGAACAGGCGGTTCCACTGAACACTGAACAGGCGGTTCCACTGAACACTGAACAGGCGGTTCCACTGAACACTGAACAGGCGGTTCCACTGAACACTGAACAGGCGGTTCCACTGAACACTGAACAGGCGGTTCCACTGAACACTGAACAGGCGGTTCCACTGAACACTGAACAGACGGTTCCACTGAACACTGAACAGGCGGCCCCACTGAACACTGAACAGGCGGCGGAGCAGACGTCTATTCCGAGCCCGATTCTTTCTTTTGTCACCGGGTCGGGCATTTGTAACAGTGGAGGACTACGACAGGCCACAGAGCAGAAACCGGCCAAACCACGGTAGGTGCAGGATCGAGGGGTGGTGTGTGCCTACCTCGGATCTACGGTTCAGAAGAGCAGCTAAAACGTATTACCAGAATCCAGATACATGAAATATGATAGATGACAGTGTGCACGTTGGACATAAGGAAACGTTGGTAAAAGTGGTTTGAGGTTTCGGCATTTCGGAATGTGACATAATTTATGGTTCGTCGATATACCGTAAGCAACTAATTAATTCCTCCTTTGCGAAAATGGCCTTTTGCAATTTGCGCGTTAGCGTAATTGCACATTTATGGCCAATAAAGTGCCTGCAATGTTTAGTCAGGCTACTCACTAAATACCACCAGAGGCTGGCTTCCGTTCACAGCTAATTCCCGTTTGACACAGTCATAAAATAAAGTCATAAAATCAGCAAGTCTTGGAGAGTGGTGGACACCAGTTTACCCGAATCCATTCTCGATAAGTGAAAGACGGAAAATTTCCACGGAAGCATTGAGAAATGGTGGCTACTTTGAGTACTTACAGATAACGGAGATCGTCCAGCCCCGCGAAGGTGCCCTTGTGAAGCTGTGAGATCTTGTTGTTGTTCAGTAACCTGTGAAAACATACTTATATTAGGTACATGAACCGCACACCCGTAAATCGAAACAGCACACCTTTAGTGAAACGTATTCTGTCGTATAAAAACAAATAAATAACTGCCCGAGTTGGTGCAATTTATTATAGGGAGTGTGTCTAGTGTTAATATATTTAGTTAATAACTCCTTAGTAAAAATACACCGGTTTTGAAATTTAAGAGCTGTAAACAGTTATTAAGTTGCAATGCTATCTAACAGTTGCGCCGTTCAAGTTCGATTTGGTAAATTTCTAACTTTATTTTAAGCAACGTCAGGGATGCAGGAACGTCACGAAAAGTGTGTGTGTGTGTGGGGGGGGGGGGGCAGTGAAACTTTGATCTCGTCTTGAGAGAAACACAACCCTCCCCCCATGGAATATTTCTTTACATATTTAGGCTCTTCTCGTCCTGGCGAACCTTTTTAAATCAGCAATTTTTCACCAAGCAAAATAGAAGATTGTATAAAAAATGGCCAAAAAGTGAGAGGCCATGACCCAGAACGGTAGGCGGGAACATGCTGATTAATTGAGGACAGCCTCTCTAGATTAAGCATGAGCGACACTTGGCAATAAAACGTCACCAACTTGAACAGTGAAGTGGGTAGGCACTCACAGCGTGTTGAGGTTTCTCATCCGCCGGAAGCTGCCTGGAGGCAGGTGGTCGATGTCGTTGAACCGCAAATCTCTGCAACAGATACACGATCAAGTCAGCGCGAAGTCAGCGCGAATGACATGCGATTATGTGGAATCGATCACACGACGGGTCAGCGATGACGTCAGACTATCGGCGAGTGTTTATTTTCATTGCTAGATCACGATGCTTTGAATGCATTGGCCTTGAAGTTATGCACGATTATGGTAACGTGGCCGAGCAAGCAACACTTCGAGCACGACACGCTATTGAGTTGACTGTACCGTAGACCCGCCTACTGATATGAATCGACAACGGGTGGATGGACATCGAGTTGGGGTCAACAAGATGAGACCAACGTCCACCCACGCGCTGTTGTTATCTCAGTGCGTCACACGCGGTACCCGGATGGTGTCGACACGTCAGTCAGATGGCGGATGGTTTCGACACGTCAGTCAATGCGTCAGGCGCTGTTGTTACGTCAGTGCGTCACACGCGGTACCCGGATGGTTTCGACACGTCAGTCAGATGGCGGATGGTTTCGACACGTCAGTCAATGCGTCAGGCGCTGTTGTTACGTCAGTGCGTCACACGCGGTACCCGGATGGTTTCGACACGTCAGTCAGATGGCGGATGGTTTCGACACGTCAGTCAATGCGTCAGGCGCTGTTGTTATCTCAGTGCGTCACACGCGGTACCCGGATGGTTTCGACACGTCAGTCAGATGGCGGATGGTTTCGACACGTCAGTCAATGCGTCAGGCGCTGTTGTTACGTCAGTGCGTCACACGCGGTACCCGGATGGTGTCGACACGTCAGTCAGATGGCGGATGGTTTCGACACGTCAGTCAATGCGTCAGGCGCTGTTGTTACGTCAGTGCGTCACTCGCGGTACCCGGATGGTTTCGACACGTCAGTCAGATGGCGGATGGTGTCGACACGTCAGTCAATGCGTCAGGCGCTGTTGTTACGTCAGTGCGCCACACGCGGTATCCGGAAGGTTTCGACACGTCAGTCAGATGGCGGATGGTTTCGACACGTCAGTCAATGCGTCAGGCGCTGTTGTTACGTCAGTGCGTCACACGCGGTATCCGGATGGTTTCGACACGTCAGTCAGATGGCGGATGGTTTCGACACGTCAGTAATGCGTCAGGCCGATGGCCGGCCAGAACACCATCACAGAGCTGACAAACAGGTCAACCGGACGCGCCTGCGGCAAGTGACATCAGTGATTTGCCAGACACGCCAGATGTTTAGTTCAGTGGCTCGGCGAGCTCGAAGATGTCCGGCGCTTGGTCTAGGGACCAATGAGCGAGCTTCGGGTCAGAGACATGACGTCATCGAGAGCACAAGTATGACGTCACAACCTCAGACAACCCGTAATGTCCTGAAAAGCTGTGATCGTGAAAAGCTGCGCAGAAATTCGTGGGTGATGGGCGACATGTAACCACAGCAGTTATGACCAACACTGCCACAAAATCGTGAGTGAAGTGTGTTGCCTGTGGATCGAATGTGAAAAGGAACCGACCAAACGACGTGTTCATGCAAACGGAAATTATTACATCATGCCGATATCGGGCAATGCATCCGATTTCAACCAATCAAAATGTGAGATCATAGGTGGTTCGTTTTATCTCAATATTTACGCATAACGATCAACATATGCTAATGTAAAAAGGGACGTCTATGAATTTGTAAAGATCATTTGAGAAAATGACCTGTATTACATCACCGAATCATATAACAGCACCAAAAGCTTACCAGGAGGGCTTGATATGTAAATAAAGTGGAGCAGACAAAAACCGTTTATGATGACGTGATTAAAAGTATCGATAAACAAAGTGAAATACAAATCAACCATACCACGTTTTGTGGCGCGGTTAATGTATTCCACGATTAGCTTGTTGTATTTCACAATGATGATGTTCTTAAACCATCATAAGCTGAAATAATGCCGTATTTATCTGCTGCGAATACGATAGCCACACCTCAAAACCAATATTGATATCACGGCAGAATACCGTTTACGATCCGCGTAAACCGTTTACCTGCGCCTGTGGACATGCATTCCGCCATCATTTCCGCCGGCTCCCGATATCCCCATTCCTAGGTCACCACACACCTGCAGCTCGATATCAACATTTATCCCACGCCAGCAGGCCCAGTCTAGACCGAACCCCTGCAGCGGAGGGGTCTTACGACCTTTTCGCCGCCATAGCACAAGCCCTCGAGCCCTGTCCGGCGCCTACGAAGCCCTTCCAGGCACCCGAGAGGTGCTCCCCTGCGCGTAATACCCGCTAACAAGCCCGTTTGGCTCTCCGTCTGCTCTAATTAGTGACTGTAACTCACCCAGCCCCCCCCCCCCCCCCCGCTGGGATCCCGTCTCAGGCGCGTCACAAGCGCCGCCGGTCTGCCCTGGGCGCCACGAACGCCACGGACGCCGTGAACGTGACCAGGCGGGGGGCCGGGCGCGTCGCACCGCACCGGGCCGGGCCGGTCCAGACGAGGGCGGCGCCGCGCTCCCGAGGGCGCTCCAGCTTCCGGCCGGGCGGCGCTGGGCGGCGCCACACGGAGCCATTGTTCCGCTCGGCTCATGACCGGCCGGCCACAACAGAGGACCGAGACGGGGGCGGTCCGGCGCCGGTTATCGCCGTACTAGGGCCGCGCGTGAAACTATGCAGGCCGTACCGGACCAGTCATCAGTTCTAGATGGTGTGGTCGAAACGTGGGCTGACCAGCGGAGCACGGTCCAGGCGAAACTGATCGCAAGGATATTTATCGCCGCATATTTTGGGGAATATGTTTGTCTTGTGATGTAACCAATGAGGGAGGGCTGAGAGATTTCTCCACTGAGCACACATCAGGCAAATTTACATTCCAAACATGGATAAGCGATTAGATAAACTTATGCGAAATAAACAATAATACGCCATGCCTCCATGAAATATTCACGAAAATTAAACGTATCCAACATGGGCAATAACTTCGCATTTTAGAACGATTATAAATAACTAATCGAATGCGATTTGAAACACTTGAAATGGTCATTCGAAATAATAGCTGGTTGGCACCCACCCACGCTAAACCATTACTGGCTTTTTATAGACAGATTATGCATTATTTTCTGGTGCTCATTTGTCGTTCTATTAACCGCTGACGATTAATTAAACCGCATTACAATTAATCAGCGCTACAACCAGGAACGGTCCGTTTTTACACCTCGCGTCCTTGAGATCAGAATGCTGGAGCACGTTTCCTCTCCGTACCACGTCCTTGGTCAGAACAGAAGGCACCCGCGGTCGACCTAACTCCTGACGCAGCCCTGTATCAAAAGAACCCATCACCAGGCGAGAGCGGAATCTGTATTCCGTCCGTCCCACTCGGGGAAGGTTTATGGTGTCTGGAGGGCCCGTCCGCGGTAGCCCGGTCAGATAACACCGTTGAATGTGTTTCACACGTTAGCCCCGCCGATAGTCCGCGCAGGATGCTTATTACAGGGCACGCGATAGAACTCTGCCTACGAATTAACTATTAACTGAGCAGTTTGGCATCGGACAATGCAGGAATCAGTGTGAGATCGGATAACATATATCGAGTACGTGTTTGGTGAGGGGTTAATCAGCATACATTGGGTCATGCTTAACATCCGATACGAATAGCATAGTCTCTAGAATGGCCAGCTATTGTGTTTGCAAAGTTTCGCAATGTGATATCCGATGATGGATATGTGAGTTCAATGCAACATTAATTATTGGTTGTTTCAACTGGAGAGATGAAATCGTACCTACTTAGTCAAGATGGACAATTGTCACAACACCAATCAACAAAACTAGGGATATTTCAACTGAACTGGCATGAAATCAGACCCAGAGATGGTAATCGGGGGAGCATCCGCAGCATCAGTGGGGAAATCCCGGTCTACGTCGACCACGGCGTTCTCTTTTCTCCACTCAGGCGACCCATTCCAAGTTCCAACCCGTATCCGTAAGGCATATATGCCAGTTCCGTGCACCATATATTTATTCCGGGTCCTTGCCACACACTACACAGGCCCACCAATCAGAGGTCCAATCCTCGAACCGAACTTACTCGAGTGTCCGTCCCCGTCCCATCACACTACACAGGCCCACCAATCAGAGGTCCAATCCTCGAACCGAACTTCCTCGAGTGTCCGTCCCCGTCCCATCACACCACACAGGCCCACCAATCAGAGGTCCAATCCTCGAACCGAACTTCCTCGAGTGTCCGTCCCCGTCCCATCACACTACACAGGCCCACCAATCAGAGGTCCAATCCTCGAACCGAACTTACTCGAGTATCCGTCCCCGTCCCATCACACTACACAGGCCCACCAATCAGAGGTCCAATCCTCGAACCGAACTTCCTCGAGTGTCCGTCCCCGTCCCATCACACCACACAGGCCCACCAATCAGAGGTCCAATCCTCGAACCGAACTTCCTCGAGTGTCCGTCCCCGTCCCATCACACTACACAGGCCCACCAATCAGAGGTCCAATCCTCGAACCGAACTTACTCGAGTGTCCGTCCCCGTCCCATCACACTACACAGGCCCACCAATCAGAGGTCCAATCCTCGAACCGAACTTCCTCGAGTGTCCGTCCCCGTCCCATCACACTACACAGGCCCACCAATCAGAGGTCCAATCCTCGAACCGAACTTACTCGAGTATCCGTCCCCGACCCACACACTACGCAGGCCCACCAATCAGAGGTCCAATCCTCGAACCGAACTTCCTCGAGTGTCCGTCCCCGTCCCATCACACCACACAGGCCCACCAATCAGAGGTCCAATCCTCGAACCGAACTTACTCGAGTGTCCGTCCCCGTCCCATCACACTACGCAGGCCCACCAATCAGAGGTCCAATCCTCGAACCGAACTTACTCGAGTATCCGTCCCCGTCCCATCACACTACGCAGGCCCACCAATCAGAGGTCCAATCCTCGAACCGAACTTACTCGAGTGTACGTCCCCGTCCAATCACACTACACAGGCCCACCAATCAGAGGTCCAATCCTCGAACCGAACTTACTCGAGTGTCCGTCCCCGTCCCATCACACCACACAGGCCCACCAATCCGAGGTCCAATCCTCGAACCGAACTTACTCGAGTGTCCGTCCCCGTCCCATCACACTACGCAGGCCCACCAATCAGAGGTCCAATCCTCGAACCGAACTTCCTCGAGTGTCCGTCCCCGTCCCATCACACTACGCAGGCCCACCAATCAGAGGTCCAATCCTCGAACCGAACTTCCTCGAGTGTATGTCCCCGTCCCATCACACTACACAGGCCCACCAATCAGAGGTCCAATCCTCGAACCGAACTTACTCGAGTGTCCGTCCCCGTCCCATCACACCACACAGGCCCACCAATCAGAGGTCCAATCCTCGAACCGAACTTACTCGAGTGTCCGTCCCCGTCCCATCACACCACACAGGCCCACCAATCAGAGGTCCAGTCCTCGAACCGAACTTACTCGAGTGTCCGTCCCCGTCCCATCACACCACACAGGCCCACCAATCAGAGGTCCGATCCTCGAACCGAACTTACTCGAGTATCCGTCCCCGACCCACACACTACACAGGCCCACCAATCAGAGGTCCAATCCTCGAACCGAACTTCCTCGAGTGTCCGTCCCCGTCCCACACACTACACAGGCCCACCAATCAGAGGTCCAATCCTCGAACCGAACTTACTCGAGTGTCCGTCCCCGTCCCATCACACCACACAGGCCCACCAATCAGAGGTCCAATCCTCGAACCGAACTTACTCGAGTGTCCGTCCCCGTCCCATCACACCACACAGGCCCACCAATCAGAGGTCCAATCCTCGAACCGAACTTACTCGAGTGTCCGTCCCCGTCCCATCACACCACACAGGCCCACCAATCAGAGGTCCAATCCTCGAACCGAACTTACTCGAGTGTCCGTCCCCGTCCCATCGCACCACACAGGCCCACCAATCAGAGGTCCAATCCTCGAACCAAACTTACTCGGGTGTCCGTCCCCGTCCCATCACACCACACAGGCCCACCAATCAGAGGTCCGATCCTCGAACCGAACTTACTCGAGTATCCGTCCCCGACCCACACACTACACAGGCCCACCAATCAGAGGTCCAATCCTCGAACCGAACTTCCTCGAGTGTCCGTCCCCGTCCCACACACTACACAGGCCCACCAATCAGAGGTCCAATCCTCGAACCGAACTTACTCGAGTGTCCGTCCCCGTCCCATCACACCACACAGGCCCACCAATCAGAGGTCCAATCCTCGAACCGAACTTACTCGAGTGTCCGTCCCCGTCCCATCACACCACACAGGCCCACCAATCAGAGGTCCAATCCTCGAACCGAACTTACTCGAGTGTCCGTCCCCGTCCCATCACACCACACAGGCCCACCAATCAGAGGTCCAATCCTCGAACCGAACTTACTCGAGTGTCCGTCCCCGTCCCATCGCACCACACAGGCCCACCAATCAGAGGTCCAATCCTCGAACCAAACTTACTCGGGTGTCCGTCCCCGTCCCATCACACCACACAGGCCCACCAATCAGAGGTCCAATCCTCGAACCGAACTTACTCGAGTATCCGTCCCCGACCCACACACTACACAGGCCCACCAATCAGAGGTCCAATCCTCGAACCGAACTTCCTCGAGTGTCCGTCCCCGTCCCACACACTACACAGGCCCACCAATCAGAGGTCCAATCCTCGAACCGAACTTACTCGAGTGTCCGTCCCCGACCCACACACTACGCAGGCCCACCAATCAGAGGTGCAATCCTCGAACCGAACTTCCTCGAGTGTCCGTCCCCGACCCACACACTACACAGGCCCACCAATCAGAGGTCCAATCCTCGAACCGAACTTCCTCGAGTGTCCGTCCCCGTCCCACACACTACACAGGCCCACCAATCAGAGGTGCAATCCTCGAACCGAACTTCCTCGAGTGTCCGTCCCCGACCCACACACTACACAGGCCCACTAATCAGAGGTCCAATCCTCGAACCGAACTTCCTCGAGTGTCCGTCCCCGTCCCACACACTACACAGGCCCACCAATCAGAGGTGCAATCCTCGAACCGAACTTCCTCGAGTGTCCGTCCCCGTCCCACACACTACACAGGCCCACCAATCAGAGGTCCAATCCTCGAACCGAACTTACTCGAGTGTCCGTCCCCGACCCACACACTACACAGGCCCACCAATCAGAGGTCCAATCCTCGAACCGAACTTACTCGAGTGTCCGTCCCCGACCCACACACTACACATGCCCACCAATCAGAGGTGCAATCCTCGAACCGAACTTCCTCGAGTGTCCGTCCCCGACCCACACACTACGCAGGCCCACCAATCAGAGGTGCAATCCTCGAACCGAACTTCCTCGAGTGTCCGCGCCCGTCTACTGTGACCCGTCTCCGTCTCCACAGTGACCCGCCATGATCTGCAGTCACCGGCCGACCTGCTCAGGTCACCTACTCTCCGCGGGTGCAGTCACCGGCCGACCTGCTCAGGTCACCTACTCTCCGCGGGTGCAGTCACCGGCCGACCTGCTCAGGTCACCTACTCTCCGCGGGTGCAGTCACCGGCCGACCTGCTCAGGTCACCTACTCTCCGCGGGTGCAGTCACCGGCCGACCTGCTCAGGTCACCTACTCTCCGCGGGTGCAGTCACCGGCCGACCTGCTCAGGTCACCTACTCTCCGCGGGTGCAGTCACCGGCCGACCTGCTCAGGTCACCTACTCTCCTCGGGTTCGGCCGAGCGGCTTTGTTCGTCTATTACCGCCGGATATATTGATGAGGCCGTTTGGGGCCACGATTAGCAGGCTGTGGGGACCACAGACCCCCAGCAGCGGGGACCACGGACCGCCAGCAGCGCTGTAGGACGGACGCAAAGCCGCTCACTCCATCATCGCACCGCTAATGCAATCCGTCGACAGGCCAGAGGGCGCAGGGTACAGAGAGTGCAGGGGAGCAGAGGGCGCAGAGTGCAGAGACCGCAGGGGAGCAGAGAGCGCAGAGTGCAGAGAGTGCAGGGGAGCAGAGGGCGCAGAGTGCAGAGACCGCAGGGGAGCAGAGGGCGCAGAGTGCAGAGACCGCAGGGGAGCAGAGGGCGCAGGGTACAGAGACCGCAGGGGAGCAGAGGGCGCAGGGTACAGAGAGTGCAGGGGAGCAGAGGGCGCAGGGGAGCAGAGGGCGCAGAGTGCAGAGACCGCAGGGGAGCAGAGGGCGCAGAGTGCAGAGACCGCAGGGGAGCAGAGGGCGCAGAGTGCAGAGAGTGCAGGGGAGCAGAGGGCGCAGAGTGCAGAGACCGCAGGGGAGCAGAGGGCGCAGAGTGCAGAGACCGCAGGGGAGCAGAGGGCGCAGAGTGCAGAGACCGCAGGGGAGCAGAGGGCGCAGAGTGCAGAGAGTGCAGGGGAGCAGAGGGCGCAGAGTGCAGAGACCGCAGGGGAGCAGAGGGCGCAGAGTGCAGAGACCGCAGGGGAGCAGAGGGCGCAGAGTGCAGAGACCGCAGGGGAGCAGAGGGCGCAGAGTGCAGAGACCGCAGGGGAGCAGAGGGCGCAGAGTGCAGAGACCGCAGGGGAGCAGAGGGCGCAGAGTGCAGAGAGTGCAGGGGAGCAGAGGGCGCAGAGTGCAGAGACCGCAGGGGAGCAGAGGGCGCAGAGTGCAGAGACTGCAGGGGAGCAGAGGGCGCAGAGTGCAGAGACCGCAGGGGAGCAGAGGGCGCAGAGTGCAGAGACCGCAGGGGAGCAGAGGGCGCAGAGTGCAGAGAGTGCAGAGAGTGCAGGGGAGCAGAGGGCGCAGAGTGCAGAGACCGCAGGGGAGCAGAGGGCGCAGAGTGCAGAGACCGCAGGGGAGCAGAGGGCGCAGAGTGCAGAGACCGCAGGGGAGCAGAGGGCGCAGAGTGCAGAGAGTGCAGGGGAGCAGAGGGCGCAGGGGAGCAGAGGGCGCAGAGTGCAGAGACCGCAGGGGAGCAGAGGGCGCAGAGTGCAGAGACCGCAGGGGAGCAGAGGGCGCAGAGTGCAGAGACCGCAGGGGAGCAGAGGGCGCAGAGTGCAGAGACCGCAGGGGAGCAGAGGGCGCAGAGTGCAGAGAGTGCAGGGGAGCAGAGGGCGCAGAGTGCAGAGACCGCAGGGGAGCAGAGGGCGCAGAGTGCAGAGACCGCAGGGGAGTAGAGGGCGCAGAGTGCAGAGACCGCAGGGGAGCAGAGGGCGCAGAGTGCAGAGACCGCAGGGGAGCAGAGGGCGCAGAGTGCAGAGACCGCAGGGGAGCAGAGGGCGCAGAGTGCAGAGACCGCAGGGGAGCAGAGAGCGCAGAGTACAGAGACCGCAGGGGAGCAGAGGGCGCAGGGTACAGAGACCGCAGGGGAGCGGAGAGGCGTTCGATCGAAGACAAGTGATGTGTGTATCTGTTCAGTGACAGATACTGAACAGAGGGCGCAGAGTACAGAGACCGCAGGGGAGCAGAGAGGCGTTCGATCGAAGACAAGTGATGTGTGTATCTGTTCAGTGACAGATACTGAACAGAGGGCGCAGAGTACAGAGACCGCAGGGGAGCAGAGAGGCGTTCGATCGAAGACAAGTGATGTGTGTATCTGTTCAGTGACAGATACTGAACAGAGGGCGCAGAGTGCAGAGACCGCAGGGGAGCAGAGGGCGCAGAGTGCAGAGACCGCAGGGGAGCAGAGGGCGCAGAGTGCAGAGACCGCAGGGGAGCAGAGAGGCGTTCGATCGAAGACAAGTGATGTGTGTATCTGTTCAGTGACAGATACTGAACAGAGGGCGCAGAGTACAGAGACCGCAGGGGAGCAGAGAGGCGTTCGATCGAAGACAAGTGATGTGTGTATCTGTTCAGTGACAGATACTGAACAGAGGGCGCAGAGTACAGAGACCGCAGGGGAGCAGAGAGGCGTTCGATCGAAGACAAGTGATGTGTGTATCTGTTCAGTGACAGATACTGAACAGAGGGCGCAGAGTACAGAGACCGCAGGGGAGCAGAGAGGCGTTCGATCGAAGACAAGTGATGTGTGTATCTGTTCAGTGACAGATACTGAACAGAGGGCGCAGAGTACAGAGACCGCAGGGGAGCAGAGAGGCGTTCGATCGAAGACAAGTGATGTGTGTATCTGTTCAGTGACAAGCCGATCTGTTGGGGAATAGCGAGGTAAACAACAAATATTTGGCTGTGCCATACAGCACAACATTCTCAATGTGTGAGTCAAACCTTGATTCGGCGTATATCATTCAATACGATAAAACACGTAAGTCATATTCGTTTCATATCCCAGCGGTGATATAACGCAAGGCCATCATTAGCTCACTCATAGCTCTTCAAAACGTGCTGCCAGTTTCCTCCGGCCGGGTCAGGCACCTGGGCCCTCTTTGACCTTCCTGAGCAGCCACGTGGCGACACCTCCATCTTCCCATCACCGGCGTGCCAGCGGGCGGTCCGTCGGCGGCCGAAGAGACGCATCACGGCCAGTCACCGTCTCCATGCGGGGCGCCCCCCCCCCCCCCCCCGGTCAGAGCGGAGACGGAGATTATACCAAATCGGGCGCGGACTGCGGCCGTGTCGCATACGTCACAACTCACAGAGCCGTCAGCAGCGCCAACCGCGCCCCTATTGTGGCGCGCAGCGCACCACGAGCGCGGCGCCAGCGTCAAAACACGGCGGGAGATGGCCCAGAGGTCACGAACGGTCACAGGGGTCACGGAGGTCACGTGACGTCACGTGACGTCACGTGAGGTCATGCGAGGTCACGAGGAGTGAAAACGGGTCGCAGGTGCCACAGCGGGTCACAGAGGGTCACGGTGGACCAAAACGCGACAAGGAGGGTCACGACGGGTCACGAAAGGTGAATGTGGTCACGGCGGGCCAGAGCAGGTCATGAAGGGTCACAACAGGTCAAGGTCACAGAGCTGCTCATTGGTCATCTTGACGGCACGCGTCAACGTGACGCAGCAAGTTGTCCCGACTTGATCACTAAAAAGTCTGGAATCCAATGATGGCCCTGACGTGGCATGTAGCAATGTCAGATCGGATCTCAGAGCGCACACGTGGGGACTTATCCAAGTTGGTAGCCGCATACTGGCTGCTTACAAACTTTGAAGGGTATACAAATGTATAATGTTACTGAGAGCGATATGTGAGCGTGTAATGTGCCTAATGCATAAATGCATCTGCATTACATTAGATATACTCCTATCAGACGGCACGGCCCAGTCGGAGTTAACATCAGCTCCTGTATCAGACGGCACGGCCCAGTCGGAGTTAACATCAGCTCCTGTATCAGACGGCACGGCCCATTCGGAGTTAACATCAGCTCCTGTATCAGACGGCACGGCCCAGTCGGAGTTAACATCAGCTCCTGTATCAGACGGCACGGCCCAGTCGGAGTTAACATCAGCTCCTGTATCAGACGGCACGGCCCAGTCGGAGTTAACATCAGCTCCTGTATCAGACGGCACGGCCCAGTCGGAGTTAACATCAGCTCCTGTATCAGACGGCACGGCCCAGTCGGAGTTAACATCAGCTCCTGTATCAGACGGCACGGTCCAGTCGGAGTTAACATCAGCTCCTGTATCAGACGTTACGGCCCAGTCGGAGTTAACATCAGCTCCTGTATCAGACGACACGGCCCAGTCGGAGTTAACATCAGCTCCTGTATCAGACGAAACGGCCCAGTCGGAGTTAACATCAGCTCCTGTATCAGACGGCACGGCCCAGTCGGAGTTAACATCAGCTCCTGTATCAGACGGCACGGCCCAGTCGGAGTTAACATCAGCTCCTGTATCAGACGGCACGGCCCATTCGGAGTTAACATCAGCTCCTGTATCAGACGTTACGTCCCAGTCGGAGTTAACATCAGCTCCTGTATCAGACGGCACGGCCCAGTCGGAGTTAACATCAGCTCCTGTATCAGACGGCACGGCCCAGTCGGAGTTAACATCAGCTCCTGTATCAGACGGCACGGCCCAGTCGGAGTTAACATCAGCTCCTGTATCAGACGGCACGGCCCAGTCGGAGTTAACATCAGCTCCTGTATCAGACGGCACGGCCCAGTCGGAGTTAACATCAGCTCCTGTATCAGACGTTACGGCCCAGTCGGAGTTAACATCATCTCCTGTATCAGACGGCACGGCCCAGTCGGAGTTAACATCAGCTCCTGTATCAGACGAAACGGCCCAGTCGGAGTTAACATCAGCTCCTGTATCAGACGGCACGGCCCAGTCGGAGTTAACATCAGCTCCTGTATCAGACGGCACGGCCCAGTCGGAGTTAACATCAGCTCCTGTATCAGACGGCACGGCCCAGTCGGAGTTAACATCAGCTCCTGTATCAGACGTTACGGCCCAGTCGGAGTTAACATCAGCTCCTGTATCAGACGGCACGGCCCAGTCGGAGTTAACATCAGCTCCTGTATCAGACGGCACGGCCCAGTCGGAGTTAACATCAGCTCCTGTATCAGACGTTACGGCCCAGTCGGAGTTAACATCAGCTCCTGTATCAGACGGCACGGCCCAGTCGGAGTTAACATCAGCTCCTGTATCAGACGTTACGGCCCAGTCGGAGTTAACATCAGCTCCTGTATCAGACGTTACGGCCCAGTCGGAGTTAACATCAGCTCCTGTATCAGACGTTACGGCCCAGTCGGAGTTAACATCAGCTCCCGTATCAGACGTTACGGCCCAGTCGGAGTTAACATCAGCTCCTGTATCAGACGTTACGGCCCAGTCGGAGTTAACATCAGCTCCTGTATCAGACGTTACGGCCCAGTCGGAGTTAACATCAGCTCCTGTATCAGACGTTACGGCCCAGTCGGAGTTAACATCAGCTCCTGTATCAGACGAAACGGCCCAGTCGGAGTTAACATCAGCTCCTGTATCAGACGTTACGGCCCAGTCGGAGTTAACATCAGCTCCTGTATCAGACGGCACGGCCCAGTCGGAGTTAACATCAGCTCCTGTATCAGACGTTACGGCCCAGTCGGAGTTAACATCAGCTCCTGTTACTGCAGCACTGCAGCATTACACCGGTCTTGCTGTGCCGTGCACACAGTTGGACATGGGCTATTGATTGGCTAATGCTTAACTATACATTAAATACAAATTCAAAGTAAGTTAGAAACACGGAGTTCGCAGAATATCACTGCATCAAAAACTTCAGACTTACTTCTTGAAGTTTCCGAAACAACATTTGCATTGAAAGCCCAATAAAACCCAAAACCGACTCGATACATATCCAACCAAACGTCCTTTCACAGAACGGCTGTAGTGGGCATGAGACCGCTTACCGGTACCTTCGGCTACCGGAGGAGCTGTAACCGTGTCAGCTTCTCAAGCAGCTCACTGAGTCCTCGTGTGTAGCCTGCTGAGAACAAGGCCACGGGCGGCGCTGGCAACATCAACACCCTTGCTGGGGCCCGCGGGGCACTCTGACTGGGTCGGACGGGGTGTAAACCTGCAGTGAGTTCGCCGGTAGCAGAAACACTCCTGTCGGCCCCCGGGCACTGTGCCTAAGTCGGATGGGGTGTCAGAGTGTAAACCTGCGGTGAGCTCCGCCGGGAACGCTGCGAGTTGAGATCAATAGTGTCGAAGGCACGGGCCGAGGGAAGGGAACGTTGTGTTTACGCTGTGGTCTTTGATTTCACACCGGTGAGACAGAGTTGAGAGAGCCTTGGAGGTGGAAACGCAGCAGTTCAGCAGTTCAGCAGCAGTTCAGCAGTTCAGCAGTTCAACGCAGTTGGGCCATTCAGAAGTACGGTGCCATCGGAGAGCGCAATTCACATTTCACAATGGCATGCCCTTCGAGACGCAAGTGTCTGAACTGGCGCGTGAATTCGAACCAGCTAGCTGCCAACGGAATGCAGATATTTTGCACGTGTTCTGTATTCTGACGCAATTCTGATGTTCGCTTCAGGAAGTTTATCAGACAGCTACAAGTTACAAGTGCATGTGGCTTACCGGAGCCCAGCGTTCGCTAAGGAGGTGGCCATTCAAATGACCATGCGAGTTGTTCGGTGCATGCTGAGCTGCTTCATGAGCACAATCTACCCTTTGTGCTGCCAGAGTCACATCCTTAGCAAGGCCGAGGACTCGACAGCGCCGTCTGAGCCATCGCATTGTTCCGCCACTGGATAGCACGGCACCCACGGCGGCTATTCCCATCAGGCACACGTGCAACGTCCATTGAAACGTCCACAACGAAACGAAGCGCTTCTGCAACACGCCAGCTGCAATAGCACATCACCTGCACTCTTACAATATCCTCAAACCTGTGACTCTCCTCCACACAGTCCAGCCAGAAATCTCTACGCATGTGGTCTTCACAGCAGGGCCACCAATTACCAATTACTCCTCCAAAGATAACGCTGAGCGCGGCGATTGATGCGGCACCGTTCCGTGTAATTGATGGCTCCCAGTCGCGCCCGCAGGATCTAACGTGCGTGTGCGTCGCGCCCCGCAAGGTGACCCCGCACCCCCACCCAGCTCGCGCTCTGTGGGACAGTGTCACAGCCATCTCTTACAAGGAGCCTTACACCGCTGATGAATTGTACGCGCGGGCATAGCTAAGCTCCCGACTAAGCCGTCACTAAGCTGCTGCGTGGAGAACAGGCTATTTTAAAGGGCAATCCATAAGAAGAAACCTCTGAAGAGCTGGATTAGCGTAGTAATAGATGTACCCACTGCCGAAGAGTAGAGACTTGCGTTATAAAACAGGCCCTCCCGAGGCAGTTACTTCTTCATCCAACTGAATCCTCTCGTAAAGGAAATGGTTCACCTTCAACATTAGTTTTAAACTGAGATAGCAGTTTTGTAGCCCGTGTTGGGAAACCCCTATCTGCAAGTTTTCTTCACTGAAAAGACTCTCCAGCCGAATATATTATATTTTTTTTAACGTAGGAATGCGGTGCTGGCGAAAGAATGTGGTGCTGGATCTAGCCCGGACAGAGGCTATACCATCAGCCAATCAGCTTGCAGCTGGTGCTAGCAAGCGAACTGCCGGCCGCCGGTTGGCACATCTCTAATGCGAGTCTATCCTTACGCGACTACTTTCGAATCTGATTGGCTGAGCCATTTTGTTAAATTCGCGTGACGTCAGGACTCTGACTCAGAGTACGCACATAGTTTTGATAAACAATAATAATGTACGGCCTTCTGCCCTGAATTGGCGCGATATAAGACCATTTTTGACAATAGAAATATAAATTGTATTAAAAATATAAGCAAATCGTGTTTGGGATTTTTTTCTTCCACGGTAAACTATTTCCTTTAACCGCCACGCTTTAAAGGTAAGTCCATTCACTTCAGACACGCATTACACGCTGTCGGACAATTCACTATATTTCACGCCTAACCGTGACCCCCACGCAGACATGACAGCGTGCGGACCGTGTCCCGCAGTACCGTCACAAGTCGCAGCGCGACGCGTCAGTTAAGCCGCACACAACCCCTTCACCGGCAGCATGTGACCCTGCAGCACACATCAGCTGCAGACCTGTGACCCCGCAGAGACGCCGTCTGCGTGCAGCGGGTGCCCGGGCTGAGGACAGATGTCTGGTGCGTGATGGTCCCGTGCAGCTACGTGTGCAGGGAGCACCAATTAGGCGTCGGGTGGTCGCTGCGTCTCCCTGGGTGCACCACTGACCCTCCCGACCCCCTAGAGGTCAGTGGAGGAGACCCGCGGTGCGGGGAGGGGCGACATGCAGACTCGCAGACACGTGATGTCAGCGAGGGGCACGCGCCGTGCTGGGCGGCGCATTCGTCACCGAACGCGGCTGGCTGGGAGGTGCCTTCAGTCACTTTCACCGCTCAAGCTGAATTCAGCTTGACGTTATGTCATGAGACAAGGTCGTCTATTAAGCAAATGTGAATAATGCTGACCTCCCTTCTTTAAAGATAATTCGTTTCCTTCTCAGCTACGAGTTAATGTGGACCCCAAAGGTTGGATTATACAGAAGGCACCCCGTTGAGCTGAGTGTCACGTCAACTCTGAAAAAAGAGCGGTAGTATAGTAAACGCATGATACCTTTTCACCCATGACAAAAAGTCGCAAATTACTTTTGTTCCATTCAAATAGCTGGCTGTGTTCCACAGCCACCGCAGCGATGTGGCAGGGCCTCAGCCTCCGAATGTGACCGAACCTACTGGGGCTGAAGATGACCGCCGAGATAGCGCCGCCGGTCATGTTTGGCCGGTGTTATCGGTGGCTCGATCGGTGGCTCGACCGGCGATCGGCACCAGGACGGAACACCGTTCATTAGTTATCGGCAGGGGTGCTCAGGAGGGTGCCGGGAGTGGGACATGGGAGAGGGCGGGAACGGCTACTGGCCGGGACACGGGAGAGGGCGGGAACGGCTACTGGACGGGACACGGGAGAAGGCGGGAACGGCTAATGGACGGGACATGGGAGAGGGCGGGAACGGCTACTGGACGGGACACGGGAGAGGGCGGGAACGGCTACTGGACGGGACACGGGAGAGGGCGGGAACGGCTACTGGACGGGACATGGGAGAGGGCGGGAACGGCTACTGGACGGGATAGGGGAGGACGGGAACGGCTACTGGACGGGACATGGGAGAGGGCGAGAACGGCTGCTGGACGGGACATGGGAGAGGGCGGGAACGGCTACTGGACGGGATAGGGGAGAGGGCGAGAACGGCTACTGGACGGGACATGGGAGAGGGCGGGAACGGCTACTGGACGGGACATGGGAGAGGGCGAGAACGGCTACTGGACGGGACATGGGAGAGGGCGAGAACGGCTACTGGACGGGATAGGGGAGAGGGCGGGAACGGCTACTGGACGGGACATGGGAAAGGGCGGGAACGGCTACTGGACGGGACATGGGAGAGGGCGGGAACGGCTACTGTACGGGATAGGGGAGGACGGGAACGGCTACTGGACGGGACATGGGAGAGGGCGGGAACGGCTACTGGACGGGACATGGGAGAGGGCGGGAACGGCTACTGGACGGGATAGGGGAGAGGGCGGGAACGGCTACTGGACGGGACATGGGAGAGGGCGGGAACGGCTACTGGACGGGATACGGGAGAGGGCGGGAACGGCTACTGGACGGGACACGGGAGAGGGCGGGAACGGCTACTGGACGGGACATGGGAGAGGGCGGGAACGGCTACTGGACGGGACAAGGAGGACGGGAACGGCTACTGGACGGGACACGGGAGAGGGCGGGAACGGCTACTGGACGGGATAGGGGAGAGGGCGGGAACGGCTACTGGACGGGACACGGGAGAGGGCGGGAACGGCTACTGGCCGGGACACGGGAGAGGGCGGGAACGGCTACTGGACGGGATACGGGAGAGGGCGGGAACGGCTACTGGACGGGACACGGGAGAGGGCGGGAACGGCTACTGGACGGGACACGGGAGAGGGCGGGAACGGCTACTGGACGGGACACGGGAGAGGACGGGAACGGCTACTGGACGGGACAAGGAGGACGGGAACGGCTACTGGACGGGATACGGGAGAGGGCGGGAACGGCTACTGGACGGGATACGGGAGAGGGCGGGAACGGCTACTGGACGGGACACGGGAGAGGGCGGGAACGGCTACTAGACGGGACACGGGAGAGGGCGGGAACGGCTACTGGACGGGACAAGGAGGACGGGAACGGCTACTGGACGGGACATGGGAGAGGGCGGGAACGGCTACTGGACGGGACACGGGAGAGGGCGGGAACGGCTACTGGCCGGGACACGGGAGAGGGCGGGAACGGCTACTGGACGGGATACGGGGGAGGGCGGGAACGGCTACTGGACGGGATACGGGAGAGGGCGGGAACGGCTACTGGACGGGACACGGGAGAGGGCGGGAACGGCTACTGGACGGGACACGGGAGAGGGCGGGAACGGCTACTGGACGGGACATGGGAGAGGGCGGGAACGGCTACTGGACGGGACATGGGAGAGGGCGGGAACGGCTACTGGACGGGACATGGGAGAGGGCGGGAACGGCTACTGGACGGGATAGGGGAGGACGGGAACGGCTACTGGACGGGACATGGGAGAGGGCGGGAACGGCTACTGGACGGGATACGGGAGAGGGCGGGAACGGCTACTGGACGGGACATGGGAGAGGGCGGGAACGGCTACTGGACGGGATACGGGAGAGGGCGGGAACGGCTACTGGACGGGACATGGGAGAGGGCGGGAACGGCTACTGGACGGGACACGGGAGAAGGCGGGAACGGCTACTGGACGGGACATGGGAGAGGGCGGGAACGGCTATACTGGACGATGGGACGGGACACAGGGGGGAGGGGTCACAGCCTGAGCCAGGTACTGGACGGAGGGACGGGACACGGGGGGGGGGGGGTCACATACTGAGCCAGGTACTGGACGGAGGGACGGGACACGGGACACGGGGGGGGGGGGTCACAGCCTGAGCCAGGTACTGGACGGAGGGACGGGACACGGGACACGGGGGGGGGGGTCACAGCCTGAGCCAGGTACTGGACGGAGGGACGGATTAGATTCGGCCCACCGGACGGCGCAGTGAGACAAGACCGTGGGACGGTCTGAGAGAGAGTGAGTGAGTGAGTGAGTGAGTGAGTGAGTGAGTTCTGCCTGCCTGCCTGCCTGCCTGCCTGCCTGCCTGCCTGCCTGCCTGCCTGCCTGCCCGCCCGCCTGCCCGCCTGCCCGCCCGCCCGCCCGCCCGCCCGCCCGCCCGCCCGCCTGCCTGCCTGCCTGCCTGCCTGCCTGCCTGCCTGCCTGCCTGCCTGCCTGCCTGCCTGCCTGCCTGCCTGCCTGCCTGCCTGCCTGCCTGCCTGCCTGCCTGCCTGCCTGCCTGCCTGCCTGCCTGCCTGCCTGCCTGCCTGCCTGCCTGCCTGCCTGCCTGCCTGCCTGCCTGCCTGCCGGCCCGTTGCGCGGCCCTGGCCCGACAGACAGACAGGTGTGACGGCCGTCCGTAAACACGCCCTAATGATGCGTGCGTCGCCCACCGACACGTAAACACGCCCCCTGGCGGCGGTAAATACAAACTGAACGCGGCCGTCGGCGCCGACGAGGGACGGGCCGAGACGGTGAGACGGACGGACGGACGGACGGAGGGGCGGACGGACGGACGGACGGACGGAGGGGCGATGGTGAGGCGTGGACGGCAGGGCGGACGGACGGACGGACGGACGGACGGACGGACGGACGGACGGAGGGGCGATGGTGAGGGGTGGACGGACGGAGGGGCGATGGTGAGGGGTGGACGGCAGGACGGACGGACGGACGGAGAGGCGATGGTGAGGGGTGGACGGACGGAGGGGCGATGGTGAGGGGTGGACGGCAGGGCGGACGGACGGACGGACGGACGGACGGACGGACGGATGGAGGGGCGATGGTGAGGGGTGGACGGCAGGGCGGACGGACGGACGGACGGACGGACGGACGGACGGACGGACGGACGGACGGAGGGGCGATGGTGAGGGGTGGACGGACGGAGGGGCGATGGTGAGGGGTGGACGGCAGGACGGACGGACGGACGGAGAGGCGATGGTGAGGGGTGGACGGACGGAGGGGCGATGGTGAGGGGTGGACGGACGGAGGGGCGATGGTGAGGGGTGGACGGCAGGACGGACGGACGGACGGAGAGGCGATGGTGAGGGGTGGACGGACGGAGGGGCGATGGTGAGGGGTGGACGGCAGGACGGACGGACGGACGGAGAGGCGGTGGTGAGGGGTGGATGGACGGAGGGGCGATGGTGAGGGGTGGACGGACGGAGGGGCGATGGTGAGGGGTGGACGGCAGGGCGGACGGACGGACGGACGGACGGACGGACGGACGGACGGACGGACGGACAGACAGACAGACAGACAGACAGACGGACGGACGGACGGACAGACAGACGGACGGACGGACGGAGGGGCGATGGTGAGGGGTGGACGGCAGGGCGGACGGACGGACGGACGGACGGACGGACGGAGGGGCGATGGTGAGGGGTGGACGGCAGGGCGGACGGACGGACGGACGGACGGACGGAGGGGCGATGGTGAGGGGTGGACGGCAGGGCGGACGGACGGACGGACGGACGGACGGACGGACGGACGGACGGAGGGGCGATGGTGAGGGGTGGACGGCAGGGCGGACGGACGGACGGACGGACGGACGGACGGAGGGGCGATGGTGAGGGGTGGACAGCAGGGCGGACGGACGGACGGACGGACGGACGGACGGACGGACGGACGGACGGACGGAGGGACGGAGGGACGGAGGGACGGAGGGACGGAGGGACGGAGGGACGGAGGGACGGAGGGGCGGACGGACGGACGGACGGACGGACGGACGGACGGAGGGGCGAAGGTGAGGGGTGGACGGCAGGGCGGACGGACGTCGGTGACTGAGAGAGAGAGAGAGAGATGACAAAAGTATTGTCAAAACACTAGCTATTCAGATGAATGTATTTTGTAAGTTCTTAGCAGACGTAAAAACGACAGACCTAACAGTGAACAACTAGAGAAGCACCAGGCTACGACGTCTTTGTCCTTCCCAGTTCCCATGCAAACACCAGCTGATTCAATCATCCGGAGCATCCTTCACCCATGTTGCCGGGCTCAACACCGGTGCAGCCAGTGACCCATGGTGACCCAGTTTCGCGCTGTAGACTGACCCTCCGCCACTGGAGAGTGGTGCCGGCCCAGACACCCGATCACAGGGCCAAGGTCGACACGGGGCGGCCACACCGGGGCGGCAGCGAGGCGGCAGGTAACAGGCACCGGCCCGCCACAGCATCACACGCGCAGTTAGCCTCGAGGTACGCAGGTGGACACAAACAGAAACTGGAGCTGAATGCGACGAAAAACATCCACGCAGGAACGGCGAAATAGCACCTGTGGTATAGTGGGTCACAGACTATTCGTTATTTTTGTTTCGCGCGAGGGTAAACGATAGTTATCAGTGATATCTCATAAATGAATGGGTGTGGTCAATAATTTATATAATAGCAGTCATCCGAAAATGACGCATATTTATATAAGTGTGT
Organism: Chirona hameri; assembly: GCA_036785665.1. Lineage (NCBI taxonomy): Eukaryota > Metazoa > Arthropoda > Thecostraca > Balanomorpha > Balanidae > Chirona > Chirona hameri. The sequence goes on along the minus strand of JAXIVJ010011543.1, from coordinate 2,052 downwards.
TCGGTTGGTCATATAAAGGGAATGTTTCACCTTTCTGAAAGTTGAAAATATATGCTGGTTGTAGTCGAAAATATGAAGAAAGTGCTGCTGAAAACGGTGGTGATATTTTTGCTCTAAAAAAGTCACTTAACTTCATACAAATTAAGTTTGTTAAATTTGGGATGACGTCATTATTGAGCTATAGACCGCGCTGATTGGCTGACAAAGTGGGATCGGCGGAAAAAGTGGCTGTCAGCCAATCAGCGGCGGCACTAGCCTAGACCCCATTTTGCAAACTATAAATTAAATTGCTTAAAAACGGCTAAGTTTTGGGGGAAATGACCTTAGTATTTTCGACATTTCAATAACGGCCAAAGATAATGGCTATCTCATTTAAAAAACAATACAAAGGTGAAACATTCCCTTCATATAATAACTATTTATAATTCGGAAATTTAAACAAGTGCAAAAACATTGGATCATACGATTTTCAAAACTGCACATCCCACAGTTAGTCATGCCAACGTGTTAGTCATGCCAACGTGTTAGTCATGCCAACGTGTTAGTCATGCCGCAGTTAGTCATGCCAACGTGTTAGTCATGCCACAGTTAGTCATGCCAACGTGTTAGTCATGCCAAAGTTAGTCATGCCAACGTGTTAGTCATGCCAAAGTTAGTCATGCCAACGTGTGGGGGCTGTTTCAGACAGTCTAAATTAAAGTGTTTTCAAAACACTCTAAGCAAATGTCCATCATTGTTCATCCTTCATTGCCACTCCGGTTCACTGACGATGTTATGACAGACGTAGACGGAGGCCATTCACTTCACCAACAGTAGCGGCTCCCGTGCCACGTACCCGACCTTCCCCCGTCTGTCTCACACAGCCAACCCTGCGGCTCCCGTGCCACGTGCCCGACCTACCGCCCCCTGTCTCACAGCCAACCCTGCGGCTCCCGTGCCCGACCTGCCGCCCCTGTCTCACAGCCAACCCTGCGGCTCCCGTGCCACGTGCCCGACCTGCCGCCGTCTGTCTCAACTCTCACACAGCCAACCCTGCGGCTCCCGTGCCACGTGCCCGACCTGCCGCCGTCTGTCTCACACAGGCGTTACATTCGTCCAGACCGGGCCGGGCCGGGCCGGGCCGGGACGGGCGCCGTAGACCGTGTTGTAAAACTGCAGCAGCTGATCAGCGAATTAGCCCGGCATTGCGTCAGCTGGTGCAGGGGGCCCTGCCGGAGCCAGGGTAATAGAACAACGGGTAGAACAGTAAGGAATGTAACGCCCAAATGAATTAGACAAGATATAACTTGTATCGTAATTGTTTTGTCTATCATAAATTAAAGGTATTGTTTGCTATCAATAACTTGTATTTCCATAGATTATATCTTTATTTATTGAATTAAACGCCAGCAAATATACGAAGTAGTAGTCAAAGTAGTGTTTTTTTGCGGTACATGTAGTAGCATTTGGAATCGGTCATATTAAATTCTACTACGAAGTAGTAGTCGAAGTAGTGTATATTTCAGTACTGTAGTAGCATTTTGAAGCGGTCAGCGGTCGTTCTGACATTTTTAACCCCCAAGCCCATTTATCCCCTTTACGCCCGGAATATCGAAAAATGATAAATAGAAACGTTGTAGCTGCTAAGGCTTGTAGCTATCTGTTCCAGAAGTCGGATTTAAAATATGTACCCAAGGTTACGAGCCAGCCTCGTCTGAAAATCATCGATTTAACATGGGAGCCCTATGGTGTAGTAGGTTTTTAACGCTCAAACGCCCGAGTGCTGCCAACCGTTACTGGTGTGGGCTGTCCGGAGCTGTCTAAGCTCGAGGTGAGGCAGCGCAGCCCGCAGACTGAGAAAAATAGCCCCGATCACGCCATCCACAACACCATCAGCGGCGGCACCGTGCTGCTTTGACAGCGAATTTTGTATCTGAAACAGCCCACACAGCAACACGGCGCTGCCAAGGACTGATTCATAACCATGCGTGACTCAGATAAATGGCTGAATAGACGAGCCATTCATCATCCGTGTTTCAGCGAGAATGCCGGCACTGACTGAATTGTATGCGG
>JAXIVJ010011542.1:0-43258 GCA_036785665.1 Chirona hameri | reverse complement strand
CACCATGCGCGTAACGCTTTTATCATCTTACTAATTTTAAGTTGGACCTAATTTGAGGGTGGGTACTGCCCTCCCATTTGTTTTCTGCTGAGTGCGCCTCGTGCCCCCAAAAATATGTACTATCTCAGTATCTATGATGCATATTGCATTGAAATTGTTTCTGACGCATTTATTGCATTGCAAACCACGAAGGAAGTATGCGCCACAAAACCGCATTCGTAACACCCTCCCCAAACAGGAGCCTGGAACCGCCTCTGCTGGACCGTTTTTTTTTGTCAAATTTTGACACAACACGGGACATTGAATTTTGGGAAAAGTAGCAAAGTTTGCAGGACGCTAGGCCTAACGGTTTAGAAGCGGCAAGTGAAAAAAAACACCGGGGTGGGGGGCAGAATCTGCCCCCGCAGGGGAATAGGGTTAAGGATCTGCAAGATCCCACGACAACTTTCGAAGAAAAGATCCAGGATCCTGAAGATCCCACGACAACTTTCCACAAAAAGATCCAGGATCCACCGGATCTAGCGACAACTTTCCTCAAAAGATCCAGTATCCACAGGATCCAGCGTCAACTTTTCTGAAAAAGATCCAGGATCCGGTAGGATCTCTCGACAAAAATTACAACAATAGATCCAGTATCCAACAAGATCCCAGATCCTAGGGATGATCTCAGGGATAGGAATGATCCCGGATCTTTGTTGGATCTTGGCACATGTCTGCATTTTTGCCATTGTTTTAGCTCAGGTCAATATTGAGGTCACTGGAGGTCACCAAAGGTCAAATTTTGGAAATCTATGGAGTATTGTCCAGAGACCCCAATATATCAGGGAACAATGAGAGCAAGAAGAACAAATGGAAAACAGCAATCGAAAGTTCTTGAAAAATAAAATCACTAGTCTATGATGCAATCTTAAATATATCACTGAAGTTTTAGTAGTGGTGTTGTCTGCAATTGTGTTGTGTTAGTATCCCTGAACTAATGGTCAGGTATAATTTGTATAGATAGAGTCTCTCTGAAACTGTGAGGGCTCACAGTGGTTTTCACAAGACAACCGAACTTGCACAATATGAAATTTTTAAGAAGCACAGAAGCCTTTGCGAAAATGCAAAAATCATGTGGAAATCTCCACTGGGGTACAATTCTACGGGAATTTCAAACCGCGCAGTCTAATTATGGTATTACCCATGTATTTATGCATTGTTCTAAAATCCTTTTGATTTTTAATGAATGCTGGTGCGGAGAAAACTGATTTTATTTATATTATTATTGTAGGTATGAAGCAATACCGTATGGCGACTCTATGACTCCAAACACAATATCGGTTGTGTATTGTCTACAGTTCTATGATTGCATAACCAGTAGGTATAAAGTTGTGTGACGCAAGCCTATAAATTTGTTTTCCTTTCAGTACCAATTTCTTATCAGAGACCTGACGAGAGGAATACAACAGGGCGATAATCTGCGATAAGGCAAAGAGAACTGCAAAACTTCGTCTTGACCCAGGGTACGTATATAATACAGCGGATACGTTTTTTTTCTTGTCGCATTACATCCAAGGTGTACAACTTTGCCTGTCGTTGTAGCATGGTCATCATCAAAATACTCGATATCACGGGCCAGAACAAATGCAACTATTACGATAGTGGTTCTGCTTGCGATGATTAACCTATTTCAATACTAACCGTCAACCTATTCCTGACAGCCCCCCTCCTGAGGTTTTCTTGAATAACTTTGTACACATGCGGTGAATCTTGCTGAAATTTTCAGGTGGCTGAGTTTAAAACAATTATACGTATGTCTGTAAAAAATGTTATTTAAATTGGTTAAGTAGTTTGGGAGTTAATCATGTTTTGGATGACGTCATGTTGGTAAAAAAAGGAGAAATATTTGAAAAATTGCAGAAAACAGAGTTTTAAAAGCAAATTGCAAGCGCAATTCACCAAGCTACAAAATGCCATTCTCTTTAAAATGGAAATCAATCTCGATTTGCAAAATTTTTGGGTTTTTGACCCCTAAAATTAAAAAAAACTGATTTGTTTTGAAAAATCCCACACAATCCAAATTTTCAAAGATATTAGAAAAAACCTGGAAACTTGTTTGAGAGAAACTCAGTATGGACAATATCCATACCAAGTTTCAAGCAATATCTTCATTTTTGACTGAGTGATGGGCTCCCTAATTGTAAGAAACTGATGACGTCATTTGTAAAATAACTTTTGACTTTTTTTTGACAAGATACGAACAAATAATTCTCTTTTTTGTATTTCTAGGCAAAACTGGTCTAGGGAATATGCCTTTTTATTTACATTTATCAATTTCTAATTTTGAGGTTTTCTGAAGAGCAAAATCGCTGTCTGGTCGTGGTAAATCCGATGTCATTCACCTTGACCTGGAAGGTCACCCGTTGACCTGAAACCTAAAAATCGCATACTGTTAAATTCCTCTCATGACAGGGCAACATGCTAGTTCTTACCGCATTGCTCTAAGTTTGCTTGGTTGAAGTTTAGAAGTTAACAGCTTGGAAGTTAACAGCCTGTCAGGCCCCCGCCCTCCTCCGTAGGGCGAAGGTGAAAAAAGCTCCCGTAGGGCGAGGGCCTAAGGCACCGCATAAATCAAATTAGCTTAGTCGCCAATCACTCCAACTGTCTCGACTCGTGTAACACCTGCGCAGTGACAACATTTCTAATTTCCATCCTGGAAATCTTGCCTTCAGCTCTAGACACTTATTCTACTTCTGTAATCTTTCAACTGCCGCAAACCACTCCCAACAAACGGTTGTAGCAGTAATTGTTTAAAAATAATTAACGGATAACATCGCCGCAGATCTGAAGAGAATCATGGCGACGAGCCGGGACCCGACGAATGGAGCACGTCTGGGACAAGTTCAGGACACCACCGGCAAGGACATGCGACCTGACTACATCCAGCTCGTCAAACTGGACCAACATTTGTGGCGAAGCGAAATGGTAAGAGCCAACCGCCACTCAACATGCAACATCGTGATTCGGTGTTGCTGGCCAGATTTTCCTCCTCGGTCGGCACATGATTGGTGTCATACTTGACCGATATGCATTAGGTCTTATAAAGGTATACTGGAATAAGAACGACGCAGGGGGCGGATCCAGGGGAGGGGGGGTGAGCAATGACCATGGTCCCCCCAAAGGTCCTGAAACCGTAATTTACCCCCCCCCCCCAAGACCGGACGTACAGTGGCGGGCGGCTGACGGGCCGCTCTACCTCCCCCATCCCCTCCCCGCTCAACAACTTATCGCTGACGAATGATGGCTTGCTACCTCCTCCCCCGGTCACAACTTTTCGATGACGGCTGACAGCCTGCTACCCCCCCCCCCCCCCTCCCCCGCCCCGCTCAACATTTTTTTTCCGTGGAAATACGTCACTGGATTTGACCTCCCCCACACACATACAAAAAAAAAAACGGCTAAATCTGGCCTTGAACGAAGGTAACTATGTTACTATCAGGCCAAGAAACGGCGGTAGGTAGCTCTAAACACCGTATTATGTGTCAATGCCAAGAAACGGCGGTAGGTAGCTCTAAACACCGTATTTGTGAACACCGTATTTGTGTCAATGCCTAAGAAACGGCGGCAGGTAGCTCTAAACACCGTAATTGTGTCAATGCCAAGAAACGGCGGTAGGTAGCTCTAAACACCGTATTTGTGTCAATGCCAAGAACGGCGGTAGGTAGCTCTAAACACCGTATTTGTGTCAATGCCAAGAAACGGCGGCAGGTAGCTCTAAACACCGTATTTGTGTCAATGCCAAGAAACGGCGTAGGTAGCCTCTAAACACCGTATTTGTGTCAATGCCAAGAAACGGCGGTAGGTAGCTCTAAACACCGTATTGTGTCAATGCCAAGAAACGGCGGTAGGTAGCTCTAAACACCGTATTTGTGTCAATGCCAAGAAACGGCGTAGGTAGCTCTAAACACCGTATTTGTGTCAATGCCAAGAAACGGCGGCAGGTAGCTCTAAACACCGTATTGTGTCAATGCCAAGAAACGGCGGTAGGTAGCTCTAAACACCGTATTTGTGTCAATGCCAAGAAACGGCGGCAGGTAGCTCTAAACACCGTATTTGTGTCAATGCCAAGAAACGGCGGTAGGTAGCTCTAAACACCGTATTTGTGTCAACGCCAAGAACGGCGGTAGGTAGCTCTAAACACCGTATTTGTGTCAATGCCAAGAAACGGCGGTAGGTAGCTCTAAACACCGTAATTTGTGTCAATGCCAAGAAACGGCGGTAGGTAGCTCTAAACACCGTATTTGTGTCAATGCCAAGAAACGGCGGTAGGTAGCTCTAAACACCGTATTTGTGTCAATGCCAAGAAACGGCGGTAGGTAGCTCTAAACACCGTATTTGTGTCAATGCCAAGAAACGGCGGTAGGTAGCTCTAAACACCGTATTTGTGTCAATGCCAAGAAACGGCGGTAGGTAGCTCTAAACACCGTATTTGTGTCAATGCCAAGAAACGGCGGCAGGTAGCTCTAAACACCGTATTTGTGTCAATGCCAAGAAACGGCGGTAGGTAGCTCTAAACACCGTATTTGTGTCAATGCCAAGAAACGGCGGTAGGTAGCTCTAAAACACCGTATTTGTGTCAATGCCAAGAAACGGCGGCAGGTAGCTCTAAACACCGTATTTGTGTCAATGCCAAGAAACGGCGGTAGGTAGCTCTAAACACCGTATTTGTGTCAATGCCAAGAAACGGCGGCAGGTAGCTCTAAACACCGTATTTGTGTCAATGCCAAGAAACGGCGGTAGGTAGCTCTAAACACCGTATTTGTGTCAATGCCAAGAAACGGCGGTAGGTAGCTCTAAACACCGTATTTGTGTCAATGCCAAGAAACGGCGGTAGGTAGCTCTAAACACCGTATTTGTGTCAATGCCAAGAAACGGCGGTAGGTAGCTCTAAACACCGTATTTGTCAATGCCAAGAAACGGCGGTAGGTAGCTCTAAACACCGTATTTGTGTCAATGCCAAGAAACGGCGGCAGGTAGCTCTAAACACCGTATTTGTGTCAATGCCAAGAAACGGCGGCAGGTAGCTCTAAACACCGTATTTGTGTCAATGCCAAGAAACGGCGGCAGGTAGCTCTAAACACCGTATTTGTGTCAATGCCAAGAAACGGCGGTAGGTAGCTCTAAACACCGTATTTGTGTCAATGCCAAGAAACGGCGGCAGGTAGCTCTAAAACACCGTATTTGTGTCAATGCCAAGAAACGGCGGCAGTAGCTCTAAACACCGTATTTGTGTCAATGCGAAAACAAGGCGTCAGTGCTCGTTTTTAGACAGGCCAGATAATAAGACCTTTCCGGTGCACCGATACAAGAGTACCCGGCGTGTATCGAAACGTACGTTGATGGTTTTCACCCTTGCATTGTATCCCCAAAAACGACCTACATGTGTGCATGTACGGGTATGAACTCACTTCACACAAAGCGAAACACGGCCACCACCACTACTGTCTGAAGTAACGTTTAACAGTTGGCATAGCGACATGTTCATTATTCGCCCGTGCCTCCCCCCCCCCCCCCGCCACACGTGACTCGACCTGACCTCAGACCTGAGCATGACCTTACCTCTGCTGACCCGGCAGGGTTCCCGAACACTGCCACCCCGGCCACCGACACCCTGCCTTGACCTGATCTGACCTGACCTCTGCTGACCCGGCAGGGTTCCCGAACGCTGCCATCCCTGCCACCGACACCCTGCCTTGACCTGATCTGACCCGACCTCTGCTGACCCGGCAGGGTTCCCGAACGCTGCCATCCCTGCCACCGACCCCCTGCCTTGACCTGATCTGACCCGACCTCCGCCGACCCGGCAGGGTTCCTGAACGCTGCCATCCCTGCCACCGACACCCTGCCTTGACCTGATCTGACCCGACCTCCGCTGACCCGGCAGGGTTCCCGAACGCGGCGGAGATGTGGCTGACCGAGTACGAGTCTCCCGACTTCCGGGCTGAGGTGGCTCGTCTCTGGGACGAGCTGACGCCGCTGTACGAACAGCTGCACGCCTTCGTCCGAGGCCGCCTGCGCGCGCAGTATGGCCGTAGCGAAGTCAGTCGCAAGTCACCAATTCCCGCTCACCTACTCGGTAAGAGTTTCAGCGACGGCGCGTGCACCGATGACTGGCGATCGGCGGGTGTTTGTCAGTGTGTTTTGAGCACCACGATTCAATATCCGGCACGAGATGAGTAATTTAAAGCGTATTTTGCCGTTGGTGTCAAGTTAAAGGTGGTAGTATAGATGTTGTTAAGTACTGCGCATATGCTTAGGTATTCTAGGAACAAACATGAATAATAGGAAAGTTACATTTCCGGAAGTGTGAACAACTAGAAGCAACTAGACGAAGACATCATCAAAGTAAAATAACAGATTATGTACTGTTAAAAGCGGTTTCACCATGGCAACATATTTGTATTTTATGGAATATTATAGCGGTCTTTTTGCATCATTCTCCTCCAGAACTCCGTGATGTTGGCGGTCTTATAAATAAATCCTTGAAATCCACAGGAACTATGAGGTCGGATAACTGGATAAACCTGTTAAGCATCACCAAGCCTTTCCCCAACAAGCATCACGCCGATGTCAGCGCTATACTGCAGTCTCAGTAAGAAAGACCACACAACCTGCCGGATAAAATTATTGATAAAAAGGAAATCGTGTGACATTGTTTTAATTGTCACAACCATGGAACACGATCTTCCGGATAATGTCTATACCTCCTCAAACATGATCATCATAATTGTATACCTCTTTCCGCAAGCTTGGACCGTTCATGTGACATCATTTGTGAGCTGGGTGATTTTTGGTGTCCATATATGGCATTTGTCATCCCCCGATCAACCTCTGCCATAGGATACCCAGCTTCGGAGAGCCGGGTGTTCTATGTTTCTCGTGTGACCTTCTTAATCTCTGTGAGCTGCATGGTTCCTGCGACTTCTGCGTTATCTCTCATCTCTATGAGTTGAGAAATCTCTGTGACCCCATGACCTCCACGACCTCGCTGACCTCGCTGACCTCGCTGACCTCGTTGACCCCGTCGGCCATCCCGCAGGGCTACACAGTGGAGCTGCTGTACCGCGCGGCCAACGCCTTCCTCGTCACCCTCGGCCTGCAGCCCGTGCCCGATTCCTTCTGGGCGAACTCTGTGCTGGCGGCGCCGGCAGACCCAGATCAGAAGATGAACTGCCGGCCGCGTGCCTGGGACTTTTGTCAGGATCATGATGTCAGGTCAGCAGCGGGGAGGGGGTGGGGGGTGGGGGGGAGGGAGGGGGGGGGGGGGGACACACAACGGTGCCAGGTACCAGTGGTCTCACGGGCCCACCAATCCTCAGCCCGGTCCGGCCCGGGCCCAAGAACACCAAGCCCAGGCCCGGACCAGACTCAGTCAAATTCATAATATTGAGGCCCAGGCCCGTCCGGCCTGTTCAGATTAAGCATATCATTATTTTCACAAAATTTGTAATATTTATCCTAGCATATTTACTCTTATACTATAAGTGTGAAGCAATGAACTAACTATGCTAACAAAAAAAAAACAGCCACAGTAACAGTGTGTTGCTGTGGAAGTGAACTGCTGGTTAAAATATGTTAAAGCTCTAACCTGAGTTTGCGCGCATTACTTCAACATGCTCAGTTCAGGCCCGTCCAGAGCCCGGTGATTTCCTTAAAGTTGAGGCCCGGTCCAGGCCCGGCCCATGGCCCATAGGGCAAGCCCGGCCCGTGGCGAACTCTGCCAAGTACTGCCGGATGTATCGTCCTCGTCCTCGAGGAAAGAGGTTGAGTCACTATAATGGAGCCTTTACCCCCCCCCCCCCCCCAGTTATCAATGTGCGAACAGCGTCACAATGCGTCACAGCTATGCGTCATTCATGATGGTTATACATGAATGGTTATACATCCATCATTCATGATGGATGTAGGAACGTCAGGCAAAGTGTGGGGGGGGGGGGGGGCAGTGAAACTTTGATCTCGTCTTGAGAGAAACCCAACCCCGTATGGAATATTCATTTGCAGATTTGGGCTCTTCTCGCCTTGAGGAACCTTTTGACATTAAACATTTTCCTCGCCAAGCAAAAGTAAAAAAATATATAAAAAACATAGGCCGAAAAGTGAGTGACCGAAAAGTGAGGGACCAAAAGTGAGGGACCCTCTCCCCCTCCCCTGTTCCTACGCCTATGATGGTTATATAGCACATTTCTTTGCGCACCTATATGACATTATGATATGCACCGCACTCTGGGTTTCAGGGTAACATCTTGTGGCAAGGTGACCCTGGAGGACCTGCTGACCGCTCACCGGAAGCTCGGAGAGGCAGAGTACGCCCTGCTGTATAGCCAGCTGCCTCACGTCCACAGGGGTCCGGCAGTACCCGGTAAGGAGGTCCCCCGACCCCCTACCCCGGGAGGCAGAGTACGCCCTGCTGTATAGCCAGCTGCCTCACGTCCACAGGGGTCCGGCAGTACCCGGTAAGGAGGGTCGATCATAATAATGGGTTTTAGCACATAAAGCATGCACGAGTCCCAATCAATGTTCGCTGATTCGCGATGTGTACAGTAGACGTTTGTACAGTAGACAAACGTCTACTGTACACTGAGAATTATTCCACCAGATATGAGTGGCGCGTTCCTCTGAGCATTGTATGCGTGCTATAACTTTTTCACACTCGTGTTAAATATCATTCATGACTCTTTTTTGTGATACTCTTGGGGCATCTCGAGGCTTGGCACATTCGTATAACATGAGTACAGCCTTGCATTCCATGACAAGTCACAGAATGACACGCTTTGTTCAAACGGTGAATCACTGCTTGATGTAACAATATCCTGTTTAATGAACCACTGCTTGATGTAACAATGTTTAATGCTTCTTGCTCTGCCGATTTCCAGGCTTTGCAGAAGCAGTCGGGGACACACTGGCTTTGTCAGTTGTCACACCGGGGCATTTGGAGAAGTTTGGTCTTCTCCAAGATGATAACGACCCAGAGGTTAGTTTATCAGGGTAGCACGACCAATCGAGCCTTTGCGTTCATTGTAAAAATATATGTGACCGTGCGATTCACCCTGACTGCATGCAGTAAGAGAACATCGACGAATAACATCATCAAGTTGGGATACCTTTCATTTGGCGTGAGCTTGCAAAGAATTGTCGCCCGACGCTGCCCCTTTCTTCTGAAACCTCACGCTGCCTCCCCTCTTACCTTAGGTGGACATGTTAGGCATGGTCGTCAGCAGGGTGAAAATGAAAAACTCCGGATTTCGAAAATTGCGAGGGTAGATTAGTATGTAGTCAGCAATTCTGAACAAGTTCTCTATCTTCGGTGTTTGGCTTTGATTAATTGCTGACTACCTTAAATACATTTTTAGGCAACATGTTTGGGCGGCCAATAGACAGCATGGTCGTCAGGAGTTGTGAAAATACAAAAATCCGGATTTCGGAAACTGCGAGAGTGGATTCGTATGAAGTGAACAATTCTGAACAATTTTCCTATCTTCGGTTTTTATATGATTAAATCCAAACTACTTTAAATCCATTTTTTGGCAACATGTTCGGGCGGCCATGACCGACAGCGTCACAGTAGGCAACACGAACATTGAACACGGCAATCATGCACTATTGCACGTACACTACTGGTGAAATCAAGCTGAATCTTTCCATGCACGACCGACAGTCATTCTCAAAGACATTTCGGTTTCTGAACTCGAATCATGATGCATAAACGAAAATCAACAGGCCCGAATACGGTTCGTGCACACTCCTCGGTTCAACTAGCGGGACGAACAACTGCAACTTAGAGACATCAGGGCCAAATGCGGCCTCCACCTTCAGAGATTCCTCTCCTTCCTCCAGAGGGCCCACTCAGACCTCCTGAGGACCCAATCTGGCCTCCATATGGTCCACTTTGACCTCCAGAAGGCCCCTCTGGATGCCATTGGACCCCCTTTGGCTTCCAGAAAGCCCACTCTGATCTCCTGAGGGCTCACTCCGGCTTCCGGATGGCCCCTCTGGCTTCCAGAGGGCCCACTCTGTCATCCAGATGGCCCCTCTGGCTACTAATTGACCCCCTCTGGCTTCCAGTTGGCCCACTCTGACCTTAAAATGGCTCACTCTGACCTTAAAATGGCTCACTCTGACCTCTAGGGGGCCCACTCTGGCCTTCAGAGGGTCACTCTGGCTTCACGACGGCCACTCTCGCATTCAGAGTGATCATTCTGATCTCCAGAGGGACATCTCCGGCTTCCAGAGGGCCCCATGTGGCATCCAGAGGGCATACTCTGACCTCCAGAGGGCCCACCGCTGCCACCACCTCCAGAGGGCCCACTTCATCCTCCAGATGGCCAACTCTGACCTCCAGATGGCCCTCTCTGGCCTCCAGTGTAACATTCTGGCCTTTATAGGGCCCTCTCCAGCCTCCATAGGGCCACTCTGGATATCATTGGGCCCCTATGGCGTCCCGAGGGCCCACTCTGACCTACAGGAGGACCACCACTCTGACCTCCAGAAGGATCACACTCACCACCATATGGCCTCCTCTGTATTCCAGAGGATCCTATCTCGATTCCAGGGCCCACTCTGACCTCCACAGGACCCTCTGTGGCCTCTAGAGGGAACCCTATCCTCCATAGGGCCCCACTCCGACCTCTAGAGGACCCACTCCGGCCTCCAGGGAGCCCACTCTGGCCTCCAGAGGGCCCTCTCCGACTTTCAGGGGGTCCATTCTGGCCTCCGTGGGGCCATTCTGGCTCTCAGTGGGCCTTCTCTGGCTTCCAGAGGGCCCACTCTGACCTGAGGTCCAGGCGGGCCCACCTGGACTCCAAGTGACTTTGGGGCGGGGGGATATGTTGTCCCCTTCATGGGTCGGGGGAGGCATGACCAGCATGACCCCCCTTGCGACCACCACTGGTCCCAGGGGCCTTCTGTCGGTCTCAGGGACTCTCTGTCGGTCTGAGGTGGCACTGTGTCGGTATGGGGACCATTGGTCGGCCTGATGGGGGTCCTCTGTCGGCCTGAGGGGCCCCTGTCGGCCTGAGGGGACCCTCTGGCAGCCTGAGGGATCCTCTATCGGCCTGAGAGGTCCTCTGGCCACCTTATGCGGCCCTTGGTCAGCTTGAGGTGGCCCTTGGTCGGCCTAAGGGGCCCTCTGTCGGCCTGAGAAGACCATCTGGCGGCCTAAGGAGACCCTTGGACTGCCTTAGGGGCCCTCTGTCAGCATGAGGGGGCCCTCTGTCGGCCTGAGGGTGCCCTCTGTCGGCCTGAAGGGGCCCTCTGTTGGCCCGTGGGGGCCTTCGGTCAGCTTGAGGGGGCATTCGTTTCACTTGAGAGACCTCAGTCGGCCTAAGGAGCTCTAGATCGGCTTAACCCTATTCCTGTCCGGCCTTTTTTACGTTAAATTTGTCCGGGAGGGGGGGGGGGGGGCGATTCGGCCCCCCTTGAGATCTCGGCTCCTATGAGAGCTACAACAACGAAAATTGGTGGGTAGGAAGGAACTACAGGGAACCCTTTTTTGTGGAATTTGTATGACCTTGGGTCAATATCTTCAAGGTCAAACGAGATCAAATGTACCGAAATTTCCATGATTTTGACTTTTGTCTAGATAGCATTATCTCCAAAACCAGGGAGATATAGCCAAAACTATTCGCTGTAAGAAGAAACCGAAAAAAAAAACAATCGAAAGCTCTTGAAACACTCTTTCGATAAGGTTTCGTCAGAGTTGAGTGTAGGTTTTAGATACCACGTAAGTTTGGGCTGCACGGGTCATCAAAGTTAAAAAGTCATTTTTTGGTAAAAACGTTTTTGTAAATAGCTTTTTACCTATAAAAGATAAAACCATAATGTTGCCACCATCGAGTTTTTCTTGTCAAGACGCATCGACATATATCAAGTTTGACCTGGTAAGGTTAATTTGAAAATTTCACCGTAAGTCAAGGACAAGGTCAAAGTCAAGGTCAAGGTGGCCAAAGTAGGTCATGTTGCATATTAGAAGACGCATATTGACGAAACAAACACATTGGTACAAGTTTCAGCTCTCTATCTATATTGTCATTCTCATATTTCACGAACTTTCGCTACCATCTGGTAACCCATAATTTTCGCTGTAAATGGGGCTTATGGCACAATACTGATCTTTCAAGAACTAACTCAATGATTTTGATAGTGTGTCTCGCGCTCCATCCAACGCCGCATTCCGCTTGTCGCTGGGTTTCGTAGTTATTGAGATATTAGGGGAAGCGGAAATCAACTCTTCGTGGTTAGCACGAACTTCCGACAGTTTTCAGGTTATAACTTCATCAGTTATCAAGATATTGCCTTGACTTCTTTGTACATATGCTGGTATACTATCTCGGGGACGAGTGATGGATTTTTTTGATTTTTTAATGGAAATTTCATATACATGTAAAGAAAAAAAATATATTTTCCAAATTTCGAAGAAAAAAAAACATTCGAGAGAGCCATCTGAAAGCCCTTGCAATTGTCTACTAGTACCTCTTTTTGCTTGCATTTTTCAGATAACATAAACCCTCCACGAGTGTTTAACCATGCAAACCTTTGGTATCTAAAACGCCCGAACATGCCTCCCAAGAAGTGCTCCTGCAGCCGCCTATCAGGCAGCTTCTTTTGACAAAAAGCACACCATCAGATGTGCAATGAAAAGTTAGGATAAGTCAGAAAGATTAAACACCTTAGCTTCAATATTGAATGTGCAGCACACGAAAACTTCCGGAAGGGGCCGATTCGCACCTACCTCCCCCCCCCCCCCCCACCGGACAGGAATAGGGTTAACCCTATTTCCTGCGGGCGGCCAGAATTACGTTAACCTGCGGGGGCAGATTTTTTTAACTGAGGAATTTAACCTGGCAGATTCTGCCTCCTCCCCCCCCCCCCCCAGAGATCTCGAGAACCGCTCGGTTGATTTCGATGGGGAAAACGCCATTCAATTCGTCATGCCAACATCTCTCTTTTTGGACCCCGACATTTTTGTTTTGTTCAAAAATGGGGGGCCAGAGGGCCAAAAATCCGAAATTTTGGGTGTTTTTTGAAAGGTCATTGCGGCCATGTAGCTCGACTGATTTTAATTCCCAAAACGTTTTTGAGCTTCAAATGTACTGGTCTTAAATATATTAAAGGACAAAAAAATAGGCGTATTAAGGGAATGTAAAATAGGGGGTGGGATTTTCCGAAGAAAACAAAAGTGCTGTTCGTGATTGTTTTGGACGACATGAACGTCACATGTGGGCATTATATGCTTTAATTTGTTAAATTTGATATATTGCGCATAGGCGGATCCAGGAAAAAAACATGGTGGGCATCATGCGCGTAACGCTTTTATCATTTTACTAATTTTAAGTTGGACCTAATTTGAGGGTGGGTATCACCTCCCATTTTTTATTCTGAGTGTGCCTCTACCCCTAAAATATGTACAATCCCAGTATCTATGATGCATAATGCATTTAAATTGTTTCTTCTGACGCATTTATTGCACTGCAAACCACGAAGGAAGTATGCGCCGCAAAATCGCATTTGTAACACCCTCCACAAAACAGGAGTCTGGAACCGCCTCTGCTGGACCGATTTTTTTTGATTTTTTTAATTGACACAACACGTATCATGCAATTTTGGGAAAAGTCACAAAGTTTCAGGACGTTAGGATTAACGGTTTAGAAGCGGCAAGTGAAAAAACACCGGGGGGTCAGAATCTGCCCCCGCAGGGAATAGGGTTAAGGGGTCTTAAGTGTGCATCTGCATATTCAGTGCGCGATTTACCCATCATCGGTGCTTGCTGGTCCGTTGAACGGCAGCCGAGTGTCCTGAGGACCAGACATGTTTCCAAAAAGTAGATTTAAGGTAGTCAGGAATCCATTTTATCGAAAAACTGAAAATGGAAAAGTTGTTCAGAATTGTGTATTACATACCATTTACCAATCCACCCTCGCAATTGTCAAAATCAGAAATCAATTCTGACGACCATGCCTATCGGACATGAAGCTGCAGATGTCGCTGTGGGCGCATGAAGCTATCCTCTCTTTCCTCAGGTGGACATGAACCTGCAGATGTCGCTGTGGGCGCATGAAGCTATCCTCTCTTTCCTCAGGTGGACATGAACCTGCAGATGTCGCTGTGGGCGCATGAAGCAATCCTCTCCTTCCTCAGGTGGACATGAACCTGCAGATGTCGCTGTGGGCGCATGAAGCTATCCTCTCCTTCCTCAGGTGGACATGAAGCTGCAGATGTCGCTGTGGGCGCATGAAGCTATCCTCTCCTTCCTCAGGTGGACATGAACCTGCAGATGTCGCTGCGGACGCCCCCCGCTTCCTCAGGTGGACATGAAGCTGTAGATGTCGCTGTGCGCGCATGAAGCTATCCTCTCCTTCCTCAGGTGGACATGAAGCTGTAGATGTCGCTGCGGACGCCCCCCGCTTCCTCAGGTGGACATGAAGCTGTAGATGTCTCTGCGGACGCCCCCCGCTTCCTCAGGTGGACATGAAGCTGTAGATGTCGCTGCGGACGCCCCCCGCTTCCTCAGGTGGACATGAAGCTGTAGATGTTGCTGCGGTAGCCCCCCCCCCCCCCCTCAGGTGGGCATGGAGCTGTAGATGTCGCTGCTGACACCTGACGCTGTCCTCCCATCCCCTTCCTCAGGTGGACATGAACGTGCTGATGACGCTGGCGCTGGAGAAGCTGGCCGCCCTGCCGTACAGCTACGTGGCCGACAGCTGGCGCTGGGGGATGTTCGCCGGGGATATACCCGAAGATGAGCTCAACTGTGCCTGGTGGAAGCTCCGCGGTCAGGTGCAGGGCGTCGCGCCGCCCAGAATCCGCTCCGAGCGCGACATGGACGCTGGCGCCACCTATGAGATCGCCAGCCACAAGCCGATGATAGGGTGAGGGTCGAGCCGGCCAGCGCCTGCATGGCTGTAGCAGATCAGCGCTTTACGATAACTCATGAAATTAAAATGTTATCTCGTGACACCAGTCCTTCTGGTTCGCACAGTAAGAGCCGTTTTCCGAAATTCGTTCGAGATAGCCCTGGCATGACACTCCGTTTCAGCCCCTCCCACTGGCGAATCCAGCCTCCCAATATGGGGGGGGGGGGGGGGGGTAATTTCGCTGGGAGCCTTCCGGGCCCCTGGATCCTTATGACCTAAAGAGTACCCCCTTTGATTTTCTTTTGCGGACTTAGGTTACATTTTTCGCTTTTTTTATTCTTACGTGTAAGGACGTGTTAATTAAGTGAATAAAAAACATTGATGGATATTTGCCTCCAAATGTCTGAAAATGTGTCATTGTATATGCTACTTTATATAAAAATAAGTTATTCGCTAATAACTTTTGACTGAATAAAGTCAAAAATAGGAAATACATTTGGCTTGGGCATCCAAAAAAGATTACAAATTTCAAAAAAAATAATAACCTTGAAATTTAAGGTAAAGGTCATACAATGACAGAAAGAGGTCATGCTGCAGAGCATTAAACTCGTCTTGATGAGAACAGCAAAATGTCGTTTACCGTACCATTCTAGTTTTATTCAGTAAAAAGCTACTAGCGAATAATATATTTTTTATATAATATACCATGTAAAATGGCAAAATTTGAGATATTTGGAGGCAAATAACCCTCAATTTGATTTGTGCACTTAATTAAGACGTCCTTACACGTAAGAATAGCACAGCAAAAAAATAGAAACACGTTTGAGAAAAGATATCCAAAAAAGTTATACAATTTCGAAAACGTATCTACCAAATTTGAAAATTTTCGAAAATGAAAAATCAACATCACCAAGTTATAAAACAGCTCATTGCCATTCTAATGACATATAATACATATATATATATATATATATATATATATATATATATTGCTTCATAAATTCCCCGCCATATGGGCTGACAAAGATTGACCTGCACCGTGACCATATTAAAATGCCCGAGGCAATATCTCCGGAACCACTGCTTACATTGCATCACATTTTTCACAGCTCGCTTTAGCGCTCCAGGTTACCCCATATACCAATTTTGGTCAAAATCAGTGACATGACGGTGTAATTTTGCACTTTGTTTTTGTCGATTTGTCGTGGAATGCCCCAGCCACAAAAATAAAAACATGGGATTTTGTTAAACTGAACCTAATTACCTTACTTAATACTGTTAGACGTATTTCACACAACATAGGTGCCTATGCAAGGAAATTCACTCACGCGCTCCTCTGCCCCCCAGCAGGCAGCAGGAGACCAAGGGCTGCGACGCTTCGTGTAAAATTATAGCTTACACTGGTTGTGAATCACTCCAAAATAGCGTCAGATGCGCCACTTATCCATACTGCTACCAAAACGCTACTAAATAGAGTAAACACAAACGAGGCAAAAACATACTTATTTATTTCGCAAGAAGTTATTTTCTTTCGCAGGCAGTACCCATTAGGCATCGCCAGTTTCAGCGTTTTTTGTTTGTTTGTTTGGGGGGGGCTAATTTATATTGTCGCCCCTGTTGAGCTTGGAATGGGGGCCTTTGTGCCTGCCGCCCCCCCCCCCCCCCCCGGATCCGCCAGTGATACAAGGAAATTCACCCACGCGCTCCTCTGCCACCGAGCAGGCAACAGGAGACCAATGGCTGTGACGCTGCGTGGACAAATTATAACTTACGTTTGTTGTGAATCACTCCAAAATAACGTCAGATGCGCCACTTTCCCTATCCCTACTGCTACCAAAATGCTACAAAATAGAGGAAACACGAACGAGGCAAAAACACAACCACATTTCTTTCGCAAGAAGTTATTTTTTTCGCAGCCAGGCAGTAGGTACCCATTTTTCATCGCCAGTTTCTGCGGTTTTTTTTTGGGGGGGGGGGCTAATTTATATTGCTGCCCCTATCGAGCTTGGGATGGGGGAAGGCGGATTTTGCCCCTGCCGCCCCCCCCCCCTGGATCCACCAATGGCCCCTCCAAAAATCAGATGGAAAAAGTAGCCTTTTCTCATGTTATTGTAATTAAAAAGATGATGAATTAATTAACCTATATTACGCCTTGCGGCTTCTTCAGGGCTAGAACCGTTTAGCCCTGAAGTTCAGGGCTAAAATAGTGTTAGCCCTGAAGAAGCCGCAAGGCGTAATATAGGTTAATTAATTCATCATCTTTTTAATTACAATAACATGAGCAAAGGCTACTTTTTCCATCTGATTTTTATCTGCACAATGCTCATCACAGCCATCCATCATATAATGGCCCCTCCACATCTATTTTGGCCATTTTTTTCACCGCACACGGTCCGATATCTGACTAGCCTCGATTTCAGCCGGTTCGTGTCGACCGTGGTACAGTTCCAGCTCCATGAGGCCCTGTGCAGGGAAACCGGTCAGTACGTCCCTAATGACCGAACAAGACCCATGCACCGGTGCAACATCTACGACCACCAGAAAGCCGGAGCCTTGCTCGGGTGAGTTTCGATACATCAGTCTAGTTTGCAGGGAAAGTTTGCCTAGTTTGCAGCCTAGTCAGGGAAAGTGACGGTCATTGGAAGTTATGCGATTTTCATCGTGGTAAGCGACTGCAGGTGAAGCAAGGTCAACGATTAGCAGTGTCGTAAGTTTCCATCGGCACTGTTGTCAATTTATGTCTAAAATGCGTAACGAAATACCCGCTCTTTCGATTTCATATTCATTATTTAAGTAAAATGCATACAAATGAAAAGGTATTGTAGATTAAAAACAAAATATTTTGATTGTTCAAAAACGTGTTTTCCTACTGCCTTTATACATCTATAAACGTCTCTAAAGGAAGAGTGACATAACATTCCGCAAATTGCCGATGACCAAACTAACGATGCTGGGGAGGATGGAGCTCTGACAGTGGGTGATGCCCCGCGCAGCCGTGCGATGCGTCTGGGCCGGTCGCGGCCCTGGCCAGAGGCTCTGGAGGCGGTGACTGGACAGCGGGAGCTCAGTGCCACTGCACTCCGAGATTACTTCCAGCCTCTGGAGGACTGGCTGCGCAGCCAAAACCAGGAGAATAACTACCACATCGGCTGGAAACGCGACGCAAATGGTGAGCCGTTCAGTTATCATGATCTACAGCAGTTAGCTCTGACAAAGTGAAAAGCGCATTTTATCTTCATCTGCAATGTAGAAGTTCGGTGTCGTGGACGCTGCAGTACTTGATTCAGTTGCTAAGTACTCTGTCTTTCGCGTTTTTTTATTATTATACATTTTGTTTGAACCTTTTGAATGGATGGATTTCCGAGGTCAGGGCCACGCTAAGCATAGCTTGTTGCGCAGGCCCTGACCCCACCACCCGATCACACAATTCCTGGTAACCGGCAGAATTTAGAAGCGAGAGTTGTACGTCCCGACATACCTGGACACGGTCCGCCCCGCCCTCTGACGTCACCTGGCATTTAATGCGACCGCTGCCACCGGCCACAGGCCATCCCAGTCAGGGGAAAATATCGAGCGCCGAAGCGGCTCGAACCCGGCCTGCCATACCGGATGAGGTCAGAAGCCCAGCGCTCCCCCGACTGAGCTACAGGGGTGGACAATAAGTTGTGTCATACATTATCTATTTTGGTGCATCATCAGTGCAGTTGCAGCTACTTTTGCTATTAGAAAGGAATATCACACAATGGCGCCTTCCTTCTCCGAGACACTGAGAGAATATAATATCCATCGTATAACACGCCGCCCGTCTCGCGAAAGAATTTCGCCACAAACTCGCGTTTTTGGTATGTTGGTGCATCCGGACCCCGCTTGCACCGGCCCTTGGCTTCCAGGTACTCCCAGACAAGGTTTCTTGAAAACGTTTCTTTTCTTGAAAAAGCAATTTACTCTGTCTTTTTTAGGTGGCATGGTCAAACTTGATCTGTGGTAGTAAGCAAACTTCGTTTTTCCGGATTGCCGGAGGCCCAATTTACACTGTTGACTTGAAGCAATTCTTATACAAAATGGCCTCGGGACCCGGCGCTTGAAATGCTTAGCGTCGAAACAGCGCCTCGGAAATGCAGCAGCAAAGCCAAATAATATGCAGGTATTTTACACATTGCCCAAACATAACAAATTTCCAGTACTGAGCCCATTCTTGATTACTGTCTTTCCATGCGCATCCAAATGCTTCCAAACAGGACATCCAAATTGACTGTACCGATGCCAGAATGGTTCTTTTGTTGCTTTTGGTCACCGGGAGGGGACAGGAGATTACGGATGCCCGTAATTTCATAGTTTACAACTGGGTGGGCAAATTATCGCTACTGGGTGGGCATGTTGGAGCACTGGGTGGACATTTGCCCACCCAGTTACTTACTTACAGGAGGCCCTGCCACATTGGTTTTCGGACTATTTCACCGATCGGCGCCAGACTGTGAAGGGTGGTAATGCGCCGAGCCTTGAGATCGCGTATGGTGTGGTTCAGGGTAGCATAGTTGGACCTCTGATGTTCCTTTTGTTCACCAATGACATCCAGTGCTATGTGTCCGCCGCATGTGAACTAGTGTCTTACGCAGATGACATGCAGCTCATGCACTAATCGTTACCGTCTGTCTGTGACCTCGCACAGCTGCGTTCGTGGGCTGAGTCCGACCTAGCAGCAGTCTCTGTAAGGTTTCGTCACAATGGCATGAAAATCAACCTGTTTAAAACTGAATTCGTCGTTGTTGGCACAACCACCAACACCCGCAAAGCTGCCGGGCTCAGCGTTACATTTGGGAATTCACAGCTGTCTCCTTCAGAGAGCGTCAACATTTTGGGCATACTTATCGACACAAATTTTACCTGGCAACATCAAACAGCCAAAATCGCTCAGCGTTGCTTTGGCCTCTTCGTCGCCATCAACAAGCTGAAGTATGTGATTCCCTGCGCCACAATAAAATTATTGATCGAGTCGCTAGTCTTTCCTCACATCAGATACCGTTTACCTGCATGGGCCCCAACAACAGTCACTCAGCGCCAGCAAGTGGAAAAGGTCATCAACTTCGCAGTCAGAATTGTTGCTGGCATACGCAGACGCGATCATGTCACGCAATCCAGAGAACGACTTGAATGGCTTAGTTTCGATCAAACTGTGGCCCTCCGAGATTGCACCTGTTTACATAGCGTCATGAACGTGCCTGATGGGTCGCGGGCCGTTCGGAGCCTGGTCAGGCGCCGATCTGAAACATCTCAGCAGCACACCAGAGCCACAGATGACGAAACTGTACTGCAGACGAGCGCAGCGAAACACCCTCGGCTCGAGTGCGTCAAAAGAGCCTTTCCCTATCGGGCAGTTGCGGCGTGGAATCGCCTCCCGGCTGGCATGCACGTCAGTGTACACGGTTTAATGAGTTCAGGGGCAAAGCGATGTCTTTTATCAGAGAACTCACCTGACTCGACCATCAAATCATTTGACACAGTCACTGTTTTGATCGTTTATCGTGAATCGCGCAAGTGTAATGTGTATTTTTACCGTTCGTATCCCATTCGCTGTGCTTGTACTGAGTGTCCTTGTGCTGACCAATGTACTGACGCGGCGTTAGAATAGCCACACTCTGGAGTTCGCCGAGAATCGCCATAAATAAATGAATACATTTACATTTATTGATATCGATATCCAGTCCCTGGCAAACACTGATAAATTTACATATAATTTACATAATGGCATTGGTTACATCCTAGTATCCTAGATATTTCACAGAAAATCCATTTGCTGCTGGAGGAGTTATTGCCATATAGTAAACACAAGGATAGTATCTAATTCCCTAATACCTTCCCGGAAAGTATCTTTAGTGTCCTTTGCCTTAGAATCGGTTGCCATAGTATCCGTTGCTGAGGAGTCGGTTGCCATAGTATCCTCTGTTGCCGTAGTATTGGTTGCCATAGTATCTGTTGCCGGAGTATCGGTTGCCATAGTATCCGTTGCCGTAGTATTGGTTGCCATAGTATCTGTTGCCGGAGTATCGGTTGCCATAGTATCCGTTGCCGTAGTATTGGTTGCCATAGTATCCGTTGCCGTAGTATTGGTTGCCATAGTATCTGTTGCCGGAGTATTGGTTTCCATAGTATCTGTTGTTGTAATAGCCTGGATAGTAGTTCCCGCGATAATAGCTAGTGGAGTAGCCGCCGGGGTAGTTGTAGTTGTTATAGTAGCCGCTATTTCCGTAATAGCTGGCAGCGGCTGCAGCCACCAGAGTGAAGAGGATGACCAGCTGAAACGAGATTTAATTTTGTTATGATAGAAGACAGTTTTACGGCAGCACTCGGCCACGGTGCATTACATCATTAAGTGACTAGTCCTATGCTGAGGTTGTGCAGGCCGGAATCAAGCTGATAGAACCTACACGAGTCTTATTGTGAATGTAGACCAAAGCTACCTGTATGTGCTCCACAGGATGGGAGGGGCCCGAGCTAATCTGACTGACCCAGAGCCATGAAACGCAGTATAAGCAGCTTTGTCAAATGAAATTCGCCTGCTTAGGTACGAAGCTGCTACTATTAGGTGCTTTGCACCCATGGAGGTCAGCTGCCATCGTGTATTTGACGTTCGTACTTTCCGCAGCCCGTTCTATATCAAAAGCACCTTTCGTGAAAATAACTGAGCGCAACTAGTTGGAGATGTATTTTATGCCGCCGTGTTATAAAAACTACTGGTTGCTTACGCCTTACGCCACGTTTCTATACAACGAACAGCTCTTTCATTTTCATTTTCATTCATTCAGCCCGTAAATTGGAGGTCGTGGCGACCGAGCAACCGAATGTGAACATCTATGAACATTCTATGCAGAGCGTGAATTCCACAATTTGGACTCCATGAACATGTTTTCCTAGCATTCAAGATCTTAGGAAATCAAAGCTTTAAAGCAATACTCAATGCACAGTATAGCTAAAGAGTCTACTTGAATGAACAATTTCATAAAGAAGTTTAAAGTATTAGTTATCTAGACTAAGCCCGCACTTACCTTCATGGTGGAGATTGGTGAAGTGGTGGTAGTACCAGGTGTTGACACTAAAGCAACTGATACTGCATGGCTGCTTGCTGTCCGTTTTATACTCACGTCCATAATTTTTGCGTTCCCACATAAGCGAATGCTGTCCTCGAAAGCAAATATTCCTGGTCACGCCCATGCGTGCACTATGCGGTGGTCACGCCCAGGAAAATACTGACTGCAGTACGGCGTTGTAGATAAGGAACCAGATAGTAGCGACATTTATCTCCACTGCAGAGAAATTCCACTGTGCTAAGGCTTGCGGTTTTGCGTTCCCATTCCCAGGCAAACTCATGCTTGCTGAACATGCGTGCTATTTATTTGAATATGTATTATTTATTAGAGATGCAATTATGCGAGTACAACAACGTCGTACTAAACCAGAGAGGGGAAATTGTCGGTGGTATTGTTACGAACAGCAAATACGGATATCTAACATTGTAATGATATGTTAATACTACCGTTCAATTTGCTTAGCATGATAATTCAATTCATGGGTTCTTGCTCGAATCGACGATTAATGATTAACTCGACTCGACGCTACGCGTCTCGTCCATGCGAACTTGAATCATTGGACTCGCCCATGAATATATAATAATGTAATGGTTTATTGCTCGCATTGCTGAGTATTGTATGTTCAAATCACATCTCTTCATATCCGAGTTTTCCCCAGCTTCAAGGTTATGCCATGAAATATACTGCATAAGTGCCTATGATGGGATGCCAAAACAGGCGTATTTGCATAACTACATCTAGAGCATAGTTACGGCAGTGGCCTAAGCCGTATAGACATATGTCGATGCCGAGGTGCGTGCTGCTCTAGATAGATGGGTGTGTAATTAGGTTTTTCTGCATTGTCTCAATCCATGTAATAAAAAATCCTGGACCTAATCCGTATAATTTGGTCCCATATATAGGCACTCTCCGAAATATTTGTCCCGGTCAAAAAGGTCAAGTGATCCATGGGATCTCAGATCTTGAAGATTGTCTGGCAAGGGATACAACTGGATACCAGATCCACTTCCGCATTGTGTCGAGACATCTACCAGTTCCAATAAATACATTACCAACTTCTAAGTACATTAT
Source organism: Chirona hameri (assembly GCA_036785665.1). Classification (NCBI taxonomy): domain Eukaryota; kingdom Metazoa; phylum Arthropoda; class Thecostraca; order Balanomorpha; family Balanidae; genus Chirona; species Chirona hameri. The sequence continues at coordinate 20,214 of JAXIVJ010011542.1, read as the reverse complement.
TTTATAATGTTTTCATTTTTATAATATCATATATTTTACTTATTTTCTATCCTTTACTTCAAATCCTCTGAAGTAAGTATTATGCAAATCAGTTGTTAAATGTTCGGTGAAATAATAAAAGGAAAATAAAACATTATCGTGGCCCTTTTCAGATCCAAGAACATTTACTTATTTTAATAGAGGGTTCGAATAGGATCTTTGGCTCAGTGTTGTGTTTTGCGACTGTGTGGAATGTGGGATCATAGATGATTCGTTACATTTGCAATTCGATGTAAAAGCTAACGAATTCGTGTTTAGATTTGGTAAATATATCTTCTTGAATCTGAGATCCATTCCTTAAATGATGCAAAAATCTGGAATCCATGCACGTCGTTGATTCCTTCATTTTGTACTCATATTTGTTCCCCGATTATCGTTCCACCATAATGTTTTCCCCAGAATGTTTTTCCCCCAGAATGCAAGTTACGTGATCTGTAGATGTGCAACTGTTAAGTAGTCGAACTTCGACTAAGAACTTAAACTCTGGTCATGTTAAGCGGAGAAATATAGTAAGAAATTGTATTGTTTTGTATTGTATATTGATCAGTTTCATAGCAATGTGATTGTGAATATCAAATATGTATTCCGTAAGAAATGCTTGGAAACGCATGATCACGATATGTTAATAGAAGTGGAAGTCACGCAGTCTTTTAAATTAATAGATACGTCTGCATAAAAAGAGACTTTCTTGCAGAGTAGTCCAGTCATCTCATCCGTTGTCTTCCAACTTCCTCTATAGTGGCTTAGCATGTTAGCATCCATTCCGAAATTCAACCACTCCTCAAACTGAGGCAATACCTCTTCTGCGCAGAAATAGCCGAACAGGTCACCGATAAAGTCAACTCGTGTGCAGTTGTCCGGTATTTGCATCATGAGCCATTGCACCCAACTCACTAGTCACCACGACATTTAGGTTCTTCAGGTGTGATAAACGTCAGGACACCCAGCCCAGTCAGTACGTCCCCGAAAACACGACATTTTCATGTCATTTTATCATTTTGGGCCGTAGAACAATCTCAATTTAACTTGCACAAGTGTCTCAAGTAAACATTTCTTTGCTAGCTTATTATTTATCCGCATAACATGCAGTCAAATGTCAAACGTGTCAATCACCACCCGAACGATCGGTGGTATATTCAGGTGAGCAATGAGCATGCTAGTCGAGTAACTGAAGTGTTCTGGGTTTGAGTCGCTCCAGACACCCACCGCAGCCCCGGCGATCGTATACGTCCCTGCACACATGCGCCTAAAGGAAATAGGACGGACGAGGATATATCTCCAGAGATAACTAACCACTCGTTCTCTCTATTTTACCACAGACAAGATGTGCCGGCGTCCTAAAACTAAAACTGCCAAGCCTCCGAAGACCAAGTCCGCCGGCACGGCCATCAGCAAGGACGACCGAGAGCGCTACGAACACCGCGCATCCAATGATGATGATAGTGGCTCCGCCGGCCTGTCGGCGCCGGGCCTGGTGGCGCTGTTGCTTCTCGCGCTGTCCGCTCTTGCCGTCGGATTCTAAGCCAAGTGGTGGTGTGTTATTATGTGCCCGATCGCAACGAAGGGTGCTCGGTGAAACTGGAGAAGATGCGTGATGACTATGAGAATGTCACCCTGGCAGTTGAGTTGATACTTGATGGCACTGTACTTAAGAACGTTCCGTAGGAGGACACTACTGTTAACACTCGGGCATTGTTGGTTGCACGCGTGTGCATGGAAGTCTTGAGAGGCCTTCTAGTGTTATCAGCGTATAATTAGTAGCTTATTGAATTAGTAGCTTATTGACATCTCGCACAATATGTCCGGACATTCAGTTACTGCCACACTAAACTGTGTTGAATCGTACCGTGGAATGGTAGAGCTGTCGAGAGCTAGCTCGCTGGCATCGAGCACCGCGTGGGAATACGTGAATTTCGGACAAAGTAGGAATGTTCGTGCACACACACACACACACAGACAGTGCACACACACACACACACACACACACACACACACACACACACACACACACACACACACACACACACACACACACACACACACACACACACACACACACACACACACACACACACACACACACACACACACACACATGTAGATTGCAGATAAAGTTTGCATTTTGCAGTACACTTGTGTGAGCCTGAGATCAAACAGCAGCAATGGCATACAGCTGTTAGGGATTTTCGTCGTGGTGCCGGTGTTGGAAAAAGTATGTGTACTCACTACGACCGACTTATTTATTGTCATAAACACCTATTAGATTTAAGTGATATCATCAACGTGAATACATTAATAGTTTTAGTTAAGTGGCCTTAATGAAAGTTTGCATCATATGTGTAGCTTTTCGATTGCAGGTTTCAAAAGGCACAATTGTCTCGACAATAGGTCTGTCAGCCCATCATTACACTAGCTTGTATTGGCAGTCGGCAATGGCTGTGACAGTCGATGCGCTTCCAGCCTGTCTATCATTCATTGTTGGCATCCAATAATTCGGTTTATGTTTAGTTGTTGGGGTTCAGAAATAAATGCGTTTGCATGTTTATATAAACGCGAATAAACAACCAGTAACTTGGATCTTGTCATTTATGGCTAGCCTTAGGTATGCAATGGCATTCCTCTCTAAACGATGGGGGTCTGAGAGCAACACTAATTAACTTTTACAAAATTATGCCGTTATTTTATCAAATGTCCTTCAGAAAAGGGTAGGGTAAAGGGGTAAAATCGGATAATGCACTGGTCGAGTTGAGCATGCACTTAGTGAACACACGACAGCACGACCCAAAACAACTAAAACACAAAAAAACGAAGAAAAAACTCTCAAAAAATGGCATTAAACTTGGTGAGAAGAAGAGCGGGCCATAACTCTCCAGAATGCTCCAGAATCAGCCAATCAGAATGCTGATTGGCTGATGGAACCTACATAGGGTTAGAAAACGCAACTCCTGAATACAAAGTAACGAAAAGTTTCTACATTATCAAAAATAATATCAGGACACTCGAAAATGGCATTCCTTTCCTTATCTATAAATGACCAGTGCGAGCGCAGCCAGTGCCAACCTCTGTTCACAGTCAACACCTATTAACCACTGTCGGTCATCACTTCCACGCCCTGTTACGGCGTTGCTAAGCAAATGAAACAGCTGCTGCGTTATCTTTCGGCGCGTGACTTCCCACCCGACCTTACCCCACACACATACCAAGCGGTACCAGACGAGACGGTGTTTATTTTCGGCGTCGCTTTGAGATGTGCTGACGAGTCTGACGGGTCAGACGGAGCAGGTGGGGGCGTGGTTGTCCAGACTGTAGTATGGGTATATAAACAGAGACGTTTATTCTGCCTGGTTAGCGACAACCACTCCTGAATAACGTAAACGCACTGACAACGTCAACGCAATACAGGCTTACAGTTTACACGGACAAGGTTGGTGTTGAGTTGAGTTGACAAGAGTGTATCGGTCTTCAGCACTTGAACATTCAAACTGGAAGGACATATATGAGACGTACCAGGTCAAACACAAGGAATGTTGAGTGATGCAAGTCTAGCGTCCTACCGTTATGATTAGGCTATATTAGCTGCAGTAATAAATCAATACAGTAGTGGCGTGCTACCATGGGCGTCGGCGGACGGGGGGGGGGGGGGGACGCGTCCCCACAGTTCAAAAATTAGGGAGGACGTCCCCCCTCTCCCCAAGCAGACTGGTTATTGATTTAACTTTTTTGGAACGATTCAATCCTGATTCATTTTGGAATCTGAGTGATTCAATCACCGTTCGATTCTCGGAGAAAATTTGGAGAATTGATTCTTCCCGATTCAAAGAATCAAAACAAATATTTTAACCCGCGCACTGCAGGGAGGGGGGGGGTGATTTCCGCCCCCCCCCCCCCTCCCCTCAGGTTTTTCGCAGATAGCTAAAAAAACGGCGGCGCGCAGCGCCGCCAGGTTTTAGCACACCTGTTAGAACATCAATTGCGCACACTTTGCAAAAAAAAATGAACCTCGGGTTATCTCAGGGCAGATCATCAGACCAGGTCAAGTGACCACACCTCCAACAACGTTTGCAGTTGTCCCAAAGCCAGAGTTTCTCACCGATCAGTTTGAAACTTACGGGGTATCATGAGGGTATAAGTACTTACAATTATTTTATCTTTGCATTTTGATATCGGTGACCTAAGGTCAGGTCAATTTCGTGACCTCTCCATAATAAGTAAATGGAGAAATATTGAAATGCTTCCTATTTCAAGGATATGCATGATATTAGTCCAATTACTTCTGGATCATGTTATTATAGGATATTCTTGATGATACAAGTGCAATTTTTGTTCAGTGACCCCTATGGGGTTATTTGCGGTCATCCTAGGTTATCATAACTTGTTTGTCAATAACTCGCGACATAATAAAGATAGAGATGTAAAACCGACAGCAATGTGTTTTTCTCGTCAAGACACGTCTCCCTATATGCAACATGACCTACTTGGTTCTTGACCTCAGGTCAAGGTCACGTGCCCTGTAGTCAAATTTTGAAGTTGACCTAACAAAGTCACTATGTATATCATACAAAGCGTCTTGACCAGTCAAACACAAGGGCGTAAACAGTTTTCTGCTATCTTTATTAGGTAAAAAGTCATTAGCGAAAACGGTTTTGCAAAAGCAGCATTTTTTCCCCCTTTTTTGACCTTGTGAGCCTCAAATATTGACCTGAGATCAAATTTGAGGACACTTTGTCGATTGAAAATTGCAATGGCTGGCGATCGCTATTTTTCGTTTGTTTCTAGCTAGCATATTTTCCGAGATATATGGGAATTTCTGGAGCGAAGTCCTAAAACAGGAAAAAACGGGAAATTTTGAAATTTGATGACCTTTGGTGACCTCAATTTTGACCTGATCTAAAAAATAATGAAATTCTTTCGATAGAACTTGTATATCAAGCTATCAAATGCCGTTTTCCGCTTGTCGCTACGTTGCGTAGTTTTTTAGATCTCACGGGGGGGCGCGGAAATCAACCCCCCCCCCTGCAGTTCGTGTTCGTCACAAACCTCCTGCAGTGCGCGGGTTAATGGATTCACGTTTGATTCAACATTTAAATATATGTGATGAAATTGTGTCAAATCAATGCAAATGGCAATATACATATATATGATCACTAAAACATTGTTACCGCAATACTATTTCAGTATAAATAAATGTAGCTACTGGGACTTCATGTATTTGCACAATTTACCAGTGTGCTTGAATCGTTAAGAATCGTTAAATTTTGTGATTCATTCAGCCTTGATTTGAACCGGGTTTTGATTCAATCACGATTCATGAATCAAAAGATATGGTGGTGAATCAATTGTCTTTTGATTCAAGAAATTTTGATTGAACGATTCCAATCGATTCAATCAGTGTCGAATCAATAACCAGTCTGCCCCCAAGAAAGCAGACTTGCTTGATTTTGTTTGTTTTCTGAATTCGTTCCAAAGGATATTAAACTTAATTTATTCTTAGCTAAAATTACATGTCATTTTTAACCATATATCGTTGAGTCCTTTATTAGTACTTAAAGATGTAAATATGTAGGTAATGTAGGTACTTAATTACTTTGTGGAAAATAAAATGATGATATGGCAGCTAAAAGTTGGAACACAAGATTGGCTTCTGCTATGATTGAATGTCAAGCTCGTCCATTCATTCCAATTCATTCCAGATACAATTCAGCCAAGGCAGCAAATAGCGTGACGTCATGGGTACATCCATCAATATGCTGTGTTCAAACAACAATCAGTTTTAGACTTTAGTCCCTTTGAGTCGCTGGAATTTATATAAATGAGTGCTATAGAAGCATGCTTGGTATAATTGCAATGGTTGAAGAACTCTGCAATCCATGCTAAGTAAGTTTTTGGGAATATATCATAGAAGGGGTATCTAAAATAGCTTGCTGGGCGATAGCGAAGCAGATTCGCGAAAATAAGTGTCCACGAGCACTCGCTAGAATAAGTTTCCCCTCCAGGGGCGGATCCAGGGGGGCCAAGGAGCTATAGATATGCCAAGGCGCCATAGCCCCCCCCCCCCCCACCCCAAAGGTCCTGAAACCGTGATTTGTCCCCCCTCCCCCCTCCCAAACACGGCCAGACGTACAGCGGTGGATGGCTGACACGGCCCGTTCTACCCCCCCCCCCCTGCTCAAAAAACTTATCGGTAATGGCCTCCTACCCAATGGAGGATCCAGGGGGGGGCATTAGGGGAAAATGCCCCCTCACAGGAATATGGGGAGGAATTCAATACAAGTATGCCCCCCCGCACGTTCCTACATTGGCTGTAAGAAGTGATAAGGCTAGCCCACGCCCGCTGGAGTTTTGAATCTGCCCTCTCCAGGATTTTCTCAAAACTTGAAAACCATTACATATATCGACATGAAACTGTATGCACCTTATGCTGCATCAATTATACGTCTTTTAACAAAATTTCAAAGAAATTGGTGTTACATTTAGGGAGATATGACGTTTTACGGACGTCATGTCATGTCATTTTTCGTGTAAGAACGATACATGTTTGAAGAATCGTTGAAAATCGAGTGTAGAAGCAAATTGCAAAAACAAAATTGAAAAGCAGGAAGATGACATTCTATTAAAAATGTCTGTCTCAGATTTTCGGCATTTTGAGATTTGTTCCCCCCCCCCAATTTTTTTTTCGGAGAAAAAATCCGCAAAATAAACATTTTCAACGATATTTAAAAGAAAACTGAATATATATTGCAGAACCAAGTATGGACGATATCCAAACCAAATTTCAAAATAATATTTGTATTATTATATCTGACCGACTTACGGCCCCCTAAGTATAATTAACTCATAACGTCATTTTTTTGTTGTTGCATTTTGTTTACCTTTAGTGACCAGTTACAGACAAATCAATGCCACCACTGCGTTTCGGAGACAAAACTGGTCTAGAAACATGCCTTTTTGATCTAGATTCATATATTTCAAATGTTTTCCTTTTGTGACCTGACCTTGACCTGAGGGCGTATTTTTTTCCTCGCTCGTGTTTCCTCCATTATGTAGCATTTTGGTAGCAGGAGGGAAAGTGGCGCATGCATATTTGGAAATGACGAATACAAAATTCAGACCCATCATACTTAAGTAGCCATAAGTCAGCCAAAACTAAAGATATTGCTTTGAAATTCAGTTTGGTTATTGTCAATCATCACAAACTCATACTATGGCGGGTCAGCTGAGACAGTCGCACAGTCTGCAGATGGTCGACAGCTTTGTCGATCATCGCTGAGGGCATGCGGCCGACCTCTGCGATAATGGCGCGCTTCAGGTCTTCTGTTGTTCTGGGCTTTTCTTTGTAAACACGGTCCTTGAACTTTGTAAACACGGTCTCAGCACAGAAAGAAATCCAATGGACTGAGGTCCGGGGAATAGGGCGCATACGCCACCTCCGCCTTGAGGCTGACAGATGCAGTGTCTGTACAAATGTCATGGCGTATCTGTGTTGCCATGAACTGGTGAATATAACGATACTCGATTTTGTAATATTGTTTGTTTATAACCGAAATTATTACGGAAAATCACAGTATCTATTTTCCGGACACCCTGGAACACACCCTGGAATGTAGGCTTCCACACAAACGCCTTTGCAATATTACAAAACATCTCAAAGGACTTATTTCTGTGTTCATCGGGTTTGCCACGTTCCCAGTTATAATCATGACAAGTTTCAAAAAAATTGGCACGTGCATATTGAAGCACGAGCTAAAATCCAGAGTATGTTTTTTCCGGACACCCTGTACCTAAATTTTGACATTTGACCTGACCGGGACCGGACATGTGACCTTATTGTGTAAATTTCGCGTATGCTTTAGATGCGTCTCATTGAGAGTTTTCGGTTGCCGCCTTGCGCGTCGCGTCGCGGTTATTGGTTCGGAAGATAACGAGGGGGCTGAATCTGCCCCCCCCCCCCTCCGTCGGGGAGCGTTCGGCTGGATACCAAGCGGCGCGCGGGTTAAAGGAAATAGTTCACCTTCAGCATTAGTTTTAAACTGAGATAGCAGTTTTGTAGCCCGTGTTCGGAAACCCCTATCTGCAAGTTTTCTTGACTGAAAAGAGTCTCCAGCCGAATATTTTTTTTTTTTTTGGGGGGGGGGGGGAGCGAAGGAATGCGGTGCTGGCGAAAGAATGTTGTACTGGTTCTTGCCCTGGCAGAGGTTATACCATCAGCAAATCAGCTTGCAGCTAGTGCTACCAAGCGAACCGCCGGCCGCCGGTTGGCACATCTCCAATGCGAGTCTATCCTTACGCGACTACTTTCGAATCTGATTGGCTGAACCATTTTTTACATTCGCGTGACGTCAGGACTCTGACTCAGAGAGTATGCATATAGTTTTAATAAACAATACAAATTTACGGCCTTCTGTCCTGAATCAGCGCGATATAAGGCCATTTTTGACAATATAAAAATAAATTGTATTAAAAAATATAATCAAATCGTGTTTGGTAAAACATTTCCAAGGTGAACTATTTCAGTTGAATAATGTGGGATAGCGCTTTTTTGAGGCTCATAATGTATAATAGAGTTAATAAAAACCACAGCCTCATACTATGTAATATATTAATACAAAAATGAGACAAAAGAGACGACAGTTTCAGGCATGGCCCAGACCTGAAGCTGGGCCATGCCTGAAACTGTCGTCTCTTTTGTCTCATTTTTGTATTAATATATTACATAGTATGAGGCTGTGGTTTTTATTAACTCTATTGTGAACTATTTCCTTTAATAAATAAAAAAGAGAAGTTCCAAAATGAGAAGAAAAAAATCATAAACGTATTCAAGGGATATAAACTATAAAGATTGCCTCCCCAAAACAAGGGCCTGGCACCGCCTCTGCTGGGCCGATTTGGCTCAAATTTGGACACAACACGTGTTCGTATATATCAATTATAGGAAAAGTCACAAAGTTTCCAGGCGCTGGCCTGGGCCCAACGGTTTGGGAGTGGCAAGCGAAAAACCACATGGGGAGGAGGGGGGGGGCAGAATCTGCCCCCGCAGGGAATAGGGTTAAGCGGCCGTAAACGACCGTCCCTCTCCCCTCCATCCCCTCCCCTCCACCACCCCCTCCACCATCACCCCCTCCACCATCACCCCCTCCACCATCACCCCCTCCACCATCACCCCTCCATCATCACCCCCTCCGCCATCACCCCCTCCACCATCACCCCCTCCACCATCACCCCCCTCCACCATCACCCCCTCCACCATCACCCCCTCCACCATCACCCCCTCCACCATCACCCCCTCCACCATCACCCCCTCGCTCCAACTTAGCCTGGACCGCCGCCGGTGGAAAAGCACCCCTGGCATTTTGACAATTCTGCCCCTATGCCTACTATATTTTCCATTAAATTAGCTCCAATCTTGAAACGGGATTTGTGTATATGCCTGGTTACTTCTTGTGCCTGTTGACAATAGCTTCAGCTAATTCAAGGTCGAAGTTGATCTCGGAGTCGGATTCGGAGTCGGAGCCACCTGAAAACCGATCGACTCCGCAGCCCTGCAGTGGTAATACAAGAGAGAGGGAATCCGCCCAGAAGAAACAGCCGCAGTCCCACCCTCTTCCCCAATTCTCCGTAGACCAGTGGTCCCATCAGACGTGACCTTCCCGCCGGCACCGCCCTCCACCGCCCCACGCCGTCCGGGGCCCCATCCGCCCAGTCCGTAGTCGATTCTGTGACCGTGGTGGTCCACAGTCGACACGTGCCAGGAGGCTCGGTGAGGCGCCGGCGCCGCCTGCTGACCCTGACGCCTGCGCCCTCGCCTGCGCCCCACTCGGTCACCGACCGCCCAGCGTTGCCTGGCCGACCGACCGGCAGAGTACTCTGCACCGGCCGGCCGAGGCCAGTCGCACGGGACCACTCGGACGGAGGGGACGACCTGGCTCATCACAGACAGTGCAGCACACAGCACACAGCCATGAGCGGCAACGGCAAGAAAGTAGGCATCATTGGCAGGTGAGAGGATGGGGAGAAATGTATAGGGAAGTGAAAGGGAAGGTCAGTGGATGTTTAATTGTCATATTTTAAAGTCCTTCTGTATGCTACATGTCTGTTAGGGCGAAATTGGACAGATTAAAAAAACATACGTGTGCACTGCACCTCCTAAACGTTCGGGAAGTGCTTGCAATGGTCCGTTACACGGTTGTATTTACCCTAACCTGGGCACCACGTGCTCACCACGTGCTTGTTGCTCTCATTACGGATGCCACGTAACACTGAGATGAGCGATTCTCTTTCATCTTAAAATCTCAGCCCACCCTGCACATGGAATGTGAGATTGATCTGGAACATTTCACCAATCACCTGGACCCATGCCTCCCTGCGTCTCACCCTCCCCCCCCCCCCCTGCCCCGACCCTCAGGCTGCCGTCAGCCCTGTATATGTGACGTGTGTGACGTGAGATGTGTGAGATGTGATATTTGTGACTGACATCACCCCCTCCACCGTGTCGCAGCGGCCTGATCGGACGCAGCTGGGCCATGCTGTTCGCTGGCGCCGGCTACCAGGTCCGCCTCTTCGACGTGGTAGAGTCCCAGGTGAGGTAACTGTGGAGGTAATGTGGTAAGAGTCCCAGGTGAGGCAACTGTATGGGGTAATGATGTGGTTAGAGTCCCAGGTGAGGTAACTGTATGGGGTAATGTGGTTAGAGTCCCAGGTGAGGTAACTGTATGGGGTAATTATGTGGTTAGAGTCCCAGGTGAGGTAACTGTATGGGGTAATGTGGTTAGAGTCCCAGGTGAGTCAACTGTATGGGGTAATCATGTGGTTAGAGTCCCAGGTGAGGTAACTGTATGGGGTAATGTGGTTAGAGTCCCAGGTGAGGTAACTGTATGGGGTAATGTGGTTAGAGTCCCAGGTGAGGTAACTGTATGGGGTAATGTGGTTAGAGGCCCAGGTGAGGTAACTGTATGGGGTAATGTGGTTAGAGTCCCAGGTGAGGTAACTGTATGGGGTAATGTGGTTAGAGTCCCAGGTGAGGTAACTGTATGGGGTAATGTGGTTAGAGTCCCAGGTGAGGTAACTGTATGGGGTAATGATGTGGTTAGAGTCCCAGGTGAGGTAACTGTATGGGGTAATGTGGTTAGAGTCCCAGGTGAGGCAACTGTATGGGGTAATGATGTGGTTAGAGTCCCAGGTGAGGTAACTGCATGGGGTAATGTGGTTAGTCCCAGGTGAGGTAACTGTATGGGGTAATGTGGTAAGAGTCCCAGGTGAGGTAACTGTATGGGGTAATGTGGTAAGAGTCACAGGTGAGGTAACTGTGTGGGGGTAATGTGGTAAGAGTCCCAGGTGAGGTAACTGTATGGGGTAATGATTTGGTTAGAGTCCCAGGTGAGGTAACTGTGTGGGGTAATGTAGGGTAACTCACGCCGTGACGGGAGAAGAGCGGTCGGACGCCCCCTCTCAAAGTTTTTTTTTATCGGGAATAGCGGGGAAATGGATGCGCTGTGCGCTGCCATTTTCGGCATAGCTGTTTGTGCATCTATTACATTGTGAGAAACCTTTGACCTCGGGTCTTCTCAGATCAAGTCACCTGGTCACGTAAAGTAAAAGTTTAGGTTTACCTTCGTTTACCTCCGTAAAAGTGTATGGTCGTGCCACACCCACAGTGACAGTGCTGATTGAGCTGTTTGAAACTCGCGTCTCCTAATCAGGCAATAAGTATTTTATGCGTATTCTGTTATGTCAGACTTTAATATCGGTGACCTAAGGTTAGGTTGATCTCGAGTCATTTCATTTAATATATATTTGCCACGACATGCTTAACCGATTATGATACAGTAACTTGACCTTATGTCGTCGCTATCGGTACGATTACGAGCACACACATGTGTTGACCATATGTGGTGTTGTCAGATTCCGAGCGCCTTGGAGGACATCAAGGGTCAGCTGTGCCGTCTGGGCGCCAGCGGTCTTCTGAGAGGAGAGTTGACAGCCGAGCAGCAGATGGAGCTCATCACCGGTCAGTCTGGCACGAACAACATACGCGTCATCCTACGTCTCTCAGCACCATCCTTACCCATACTCCTTTCCTGGGAGTATTCCTGTTTAGCGGTGTACGCCTTATTTCTCGGAGTTTCCAAGTCCGCGTCTCATTGCAGTGCTGCGTAATGCATTTATAAATTTAGTTTTCACTTTTGCTCTATTCCCTGTCAGTAATCAGGCCGACGGCGCGTTTGGCTTCCATCATGCATATGACCGTCTGCAAACCGCACCTCTGTGACCTGACCTCTGTGACCTGACCTATGTGACCTAACTGACGCTCGCTCATCTCAGAGACCCCACCTCTGTGACCTGACCTCTGTGACCTGACTTCTGCTGCCCTTACTGATGCTAGCTCACCTATGTGACCTGATCTCTGTGACCTTACTGATGCTCGCTCACCTCTCACCTGACCTGTGACCTGACTTCTGCTGCCCTTACTGACACTCGCTCACCTATGTGACCTGACTTCTGCTGACCTTACTGACGCTCGCTCACCTCTGTGACCTGACCTCGGTGACCTGACCTCTGTAACCTTACTGACGCTCGCTCACCTCTGTGACCTGACCTCGGTGACCTGACCTCTGCTGCCCTTACTGACACTCGCTCACCTCGGTGACCTGACCTCTGTGACCTGACCTCTGTGACCTTCTGACGCTCGCTCACCTCTGTGACCTGGCCTCTGTGACCTGATCTATGTGACCTGACCTCTGTGACCTGATATATGTGACCTTACTGATGCTCGCTCACCTCTCACCTGACCTCTGTGACCTGATCTATGTGACCTTACTGATGCTCGCTCACCTCTCCCCTGACCTCTGCTGCTCTTACTGACACTCGCTCACCTCGGTGACCTGACCTCGGTGACCTGACCTCTGCTGCCCCTACTGATGCTCACTCACCTCTCACCTGACCTATGTGACCTGATCTATGTGACCTTACTGACGCTCGCTCACCTCTCACCTGACCTCTGTGACCTGACCTCTGCTGCCCTTGCTGATGCTCGCTCACCTCGGTGACCTGACTTATGTGACCTATCGCAGGCGCCAGTGACCTGGCCGACTGCGTCTCGGGTGCGGTGCACGTGCAGGAGTGCATTCCGGAGAACCTGGAGCTGAAGCAGAAGATGTACGAGCAGCTGGACGGCCTGACAGATGGTAGCACCGTGCTCTGCTCGTCCACATCGTGTATCGCGCCGTCCAAGTTCACTCAAAGCCTGAAGCACCGCAGCAGCTGTATAGTGGCCCACCCGGTATGTGGCCTGTAGATGCTACGATTCAGATAAGTCAGGATTTCAGCATAGTTGCGCACAAGAGACTCGGCAGTATCAATACACAATACATGCTTAAACATGCTTAAGCTTAAGCATACAAGTAACATAAACTTGGAACGTCATTTCCAACAGTAGTAATGATGATGGCACACAGAGGCGTCGCAACCGGGGGAGGGGGATGGGGGTCGGGGCCTCCATGATCGCTCCGGCAGGGATTCGGCCCCCCCCCCCCCCAGATTCGCAGGATTTTAATATTAGCCTTATGGGACTGTCCCCTCTCCCCCTCCAAACCCCTGGTTGCCCCCCCCCCCCCCCCACCTCCTAGCTGCCCCCCCCCCCCCTTCCACTCAACATTTTGTGGCGACGCCATTGATGGCACATGTCCTGACTCGTGCCCGACCGACTGACTGGGGCCATCAGAGTAGAATGGATGTTGCCATGCGAACCCACACTTTTCAGTTCCGTTATGGAACGATGGCCTGGAGGTCCCATGGCATGAACCCATCGTTTTTTTTTCTGGGTTATTAGCGGATGTCCACGGAAAATGAATTGTCATATGGTACACAAATATTGATTCTTCAATACCTTGCGCTTATTGTCTATAAACGTATTTTAAAAAAAAAAAATCCATTCCTGAGCACTCTTCAACACTGAAATATCTTCAACACTAAAATATTTCATGAGTGGAATATTTTATAAATGTGCACGTTTTCGTCTGACAGAACTGTTGGCGCGATTACCTACCTACCTTTACCTTGCTTTTACCTTTCAACCTACCGTTCGAAAGCTCGTCAAAAATCATTTTGAAGCTATTTCAATCATGTTTTGGCTTAGGTCAATATTGAGGTCACCAGAGGTCATCAAAGGTCAGGTTTTCCAGTTTTAGGACATAGCTTCGAAATCCCCAAAATATCTCGGGAACTATGCCATCAAAGAACAAACTGAAGAAATCAATAGAAAGCTCTTGAACAATGTAATCGCTAAGGTGCTCTCATATTTGAGCTTAGGTCAACAGTTTAGGCTCCTAAGGCCATCAAAGGTCAAAAAGGCTATTTTTGGCAAAACTGTTTTTCACGAATTACTTTTTACCTAATAAAGATAAGGCAATAATTTTGACGTCATCGTGTTCGTCTTGCCAAGGCACTTTCAATCATATTCAGGTTGACCAGGTTAGGTCAACTTAACAAAAAAAATGACATCCGGTCAAGGTCAAGTGGTGACCCCAGCAGGTCATGTTGCATGTTGGGAGATGTTCCTTGACGAGACAAACACATTGGTGCCGGTTTCATTTCTCTATCTTCATTCTGTCGATAGTTATTGATAACAAATTATTAGTGACCTCTGATGACCTCATGTGACCTTGCAAGAGCACCTGAGCAAAATATTTGCTTGAAACATCAAGAAGAGCTAGAGTAACACAACAGACTATACAAAGTTGGCCCGATCTGATGTGTGACCTCTAAATGGAAAGCATTTGCCAATTATTTGTCGTTGCCAGCAATCATTTGCAAATGCGATACAATTTGGCGGACAACCATGCAACGCTACAGGAAGATTAGTGTTGAAGAGTGTTGAGATGAGTATGGAAGAGAGTGTCAAAGCATTGAATTTCCGGCACATTTTTCGATATAGAACAGGGGTACGTTTGTTTAACAATTGTGCGTTGTTCATTCAATAACCACAAATGATCAAGGGAGTAGGTGTTTTCCAATATTTGTAACGTTAAATATGACCAATAATTATTTATATAATACAAAAAGGCGGACCAACTGCAACGATTACAAAGTACCGGAATTGGTTAGCGTATGCCTGCACAATGGTATTATCTGGCAAGAGGGTATGTTTGTCACATATCCTGAAGAATACGTTGTAAACATGATTATATTACGAATTTAGCCCGTTTTCCCTATGGCGGCCTTACGCTTCCAGCCGCCCGGGAGCGGCGAACATAAGCGGCTCGGTCCGTAACGCCCCTCTCTGTTTTCTTCCGCTACCGCTAGTGCCAGGTAAACCGTGCTGACTACGTGTAAACTCCCCGCTGGTGCCAGGTAAACCGTACTGACTACATGTATCCTCCCCGCTGGTGCCAGGTAAACCGTACTGACTACATGTATCCTCCCCGCTGGTGCCAGGTGAGACCGTCTGATTATGACGAGTGAGGTATATTTAATCCTTCCCCACTGGTGAACCCGCCTATGTGTGCTCCCACACTGGTGTCAGGTGAGCTCGCCTGACTATATGTCCTCCCCTGCTGGTGCTGGGTGGACCCGTTTGATTATGTGTCCTCCCCACTGGTGTTAGGTGAGCTCGCCTGACTGTGTCCTCTCCTGCTGGTGCTGGGTGGACCCGTCTGCTTATGTGTCCTCCCCCGCAGGTGTCAGGTGAGCTCGCCTGACTATGTGTCCTCCCCTGCTGGTGTTGGGTGGACCCGTCTGATTATGTGTCCTCCCCCGCCGGTGGCAGGTGAACCCGCCCTACTATGTGCCGCTGGTGGAGCTGGTGCCCGCCCCATGGACCGACCCTGAGGTGGTGGCCCGAACTCGTCAGCTGATGCTCGAGATCGGACAGGCACCAGTCACCCTCAACAAGGAGATGCCTGGCTTCGCCCTCAACAGAATCCAGTAAGCCTTGGGGATGAAGCCTTAAATCGAAGTTTCATCCTAGATATTTCATAGCCGTTGCACTATCTTTGTCAGCATTGTTTATAATGATAGATGGGAGTTTGTACTGGGTCCAGTTGGGTCCATAATTGAAAACTTTAATGACTCTAACTGCATCGTGACATTTTCACCCATATAGTTGAGTATGTGCTTAGTGCTACACGTTTTTGCCTCGCTGTGTCACTGTGCTAGTGCCACTATAACATCATGGTAGCACCTAATCTCTGCATCTGGGGCACGGGAATAGGATTCGAAAATCGTGTCTGTCACTGCATATCGCAGTTCTGCCTTATTCCCCAGCCTGTGTAACTGTGTGCACCACTGTAGGTATCTTCACCACATCACTGCATCAGGCGTCACGGCGTCACTGTATCGCCACGTATCACCTCACTTCACCACATCACTGCATCAGGTGTCACTGCGTCACTGTATCGCCGCGTATCACCTCACTTCACCACATCACTGTATCAGGCGTCACTGCGTCACTGTATCGCCGCGTATCACCTCACTTCACCACATCACTGCATCAGGCGTCACTGCGTCACTGTATCGCCGCGTATCACCTCACTTCATCACATCACTGCATCAGGCGTCACTGCGTCACTGTATCGCCGCGTATCCCCTCAATTCACCACATCACTGCATCAGGCGTCACTGCGTCACTGTATCGCCGCGTATCACCTCACTTCACCACATCACTACATCAGGCGTCACTGCGTCACTGTATCGCCACGTATCACCTCACTTCATCACATCACTGCATCAGGCGTCACTGCGTCACTGTATCGCCGCGTATCCCCTCAATTCACCACATCACTGCATCAGGCGTCACTGCGTCACTGTATCACCGCGTATCACCTCACTTCACCACATCACTACATCAGGCGTCACTGCGTCACTGTATCGCCACGTATCACCTCACTTCACCACATCACTGCATCAGGTGTCACTGCGTCACTGTATCGCCGCGTATCACCTCACTTCCCCACATCACTGCATCAGGCGTCACTGCGTCACTGTATCGCCGCTTATCACCTCACTTCACCACATCACTGCATCAGGCGTCACGGCGTCACTGTATCGCCGCGTATCACCTCCGCGCTCCGCCCGTGTGACCGGTAGGTACGCCATTCTGAACGAGAGCTGGCGGCTGGTGGCCGACGGCGTCCTGAACGCCGAGGACGTCGACACGGTGATG
Organism: Chirona hameri; assembly: GCA_036785665.1. NCBI lineage: Eukaryota > Metazoa > Arthropoda > Thecostraca > Balanomorpha > Balanidae > Chirona > Chirona hameri. The sequence continues at coordinate 3,023 of JAXIVJ010011542.1, read as the reverse complement.
AAGTCGGGCCTGGGGCCCAGATACGCCTTCATGGGACCGCTGGAGACGGCACACCTGAATGCGGAGGGTACGTCGGCAAATGTCCTGAGTTTGACTACATTAGCGTCGTGGCTGATGCATTGGAAGGCATACTGATCATTGGTAAAATTAATGCTGGTTTAGTACGATAGAAATGATACAAGTTTAGTGCAACACAAGTTTTTGTTCAATATAAATACTACATTAAGTTTCCTTCCATTGCCGAGCACCTGTCTCTAGTTACAAACGCTTAACTCATTTAGGTGATTTTTCTTTCATCTTTTTCTTTTTGCATTCTGCGTTTGGAATAAGTTGTGTTTAAAACGCAGAACGAGTTTCTCGGTTGATATTTCATCAAGCTGAGCTGATCCGACATAAATCCTCTCTCCAGGTATGCAGAGTTACTGTGAGAGGTACGGAGAGACCATCGAAAACGTGTCGAAAACATTCGGACCGAACCCGCGCTGGGGCGGTGCCCAGGCGGAGGAAATTCACCGCCAGATGACGGCAATGGTACCTCTGGATGAACTGCAGGTCTGTTGGAGGCCACGGAACAGGATAAGCTTTACAGCAGTGTTCGTCACGGGCCCACCAACCCCCAGCTCGGCCCGGCCCAGGCCCATGAACACCAAGTCCAGGCCCGGACCAGGCCCGGTCAAATTCATAATATTGAGGCCCAGGCCCGATCCGGCCCGTTCAAATTAAGCATATAATTATTTTCACAAAATTTGCAATAATTATCCTAACATATTTACTTGTGTACTATAAATGTGAAACAATGAATCAACTATGCTAACCAGAAACAAACAAAGCCACAGCCACAGCAACAGTGTGTTGCTGTGTAAGTCAACTGCTGGTTAAAATATTGTTGAGCTCTGACCTGAGCTTGTGCGACGCGCGCATTACTTCAAAATTGTCAGGCACAGGCCCATCCAGAGCCCAGTGATGTCCTTAACCCCCACCCGGGTAGGGCAAAATTACTACGTGTTCGGGTGGGGGTTGGTACGACCCCCACTAGCGTTTCGCCCCTAATTGAGCTAGAGCTTCGCGTCAAAGACGAGCGTGTTGGTTGGGACGAGAGGGAGTCGATGATACCCGATTTTAAGGTGTTTGGTCATTAGGTGACATCTCAGGTCATGTCAATGGCCCAAAAGTCATCAAAATTGTAAATGCGTATAAATGGAATTGTATCGAGGTAGAATCGTGAATGAGCATATAACAATGCTTAATGGGTGCCAAATTCGTAATCAGCGTCACAAAATGTCCTTAAAACTGTCAAATTCCAAAAAGGTCATATCAGGTAATCTGAGGTCAGTGACCTCGGTTGACCTGTGGAAGCGCATGACCCCAGTGGAACATACAATTATGTAAAATGGATCCCAAATTTTGAATCAGCGTCACAAAATGTCCTAGACACCACCAGAAGCCCAAAAATGTAATCTGTGGTCATCGGAGGTCAATGACCTCAGTTGACCTCTGAAAAGGTCAATCGAGGTCACAATCTCAGTGGAAACCACAACTGTCACCTGGAAACACCTGTGCATATGCTCCTGAACAACAAACACTCGAAAACTGCACAAGTTACAAGCATCGATACTGCGGGACGCCAGTTGCGCCTGACATGACCTTGAGAAACAGGTCATAGTGCACGGGTCATGTGGGTTAGAAATGCAAAATTTTCAAAGTATGTGGGATTTTTGTTTTCTCTCAAAAGTAGGGTACTGCAAGTTGCATCGAAATCGGTTGGAAACTACGCGAGTTATTCCAGAAAAACCGAGAGGGGTGGCATCCACCCCCCTACCCGGGCGAGGGTTAAAGTTGAGGCCCGGCCCAGGTCCAGCCCAGGCCCAGCCCAGCCCATGACCCATAGGGCCAGCAGGGCCAGCCCAGCCAATGGCAAACTCTGCTTTACAGAGCTCACTGGTGAAGTGCTGTCCCGGCCTGTCATCTGTCGAAATACTAGTTTAAGTTTTTGCCGCTAGAGGCGCTGAACGTTACCTGTTTTCGGAACTTGTCAAATGGCATAGTCAATGTGTTTGATTGACATAGAACGCGTGCACTATGAGATTGTCTCTCATGTCGCAAACACAATATAGTGCGATATTTCGCAGTTGCTTGTTAATTGAACACATTTTCTAAACTGCTTTCTTAAAGGGAGATAATGACCTTTTGATTTTGTTAGCAACACTTTCTTTGGCTACCGTTATGGTATTAAAATGATGTGATCTAAATTTAAGAATTAAATACAATTATTCCCTAATTCAAAGTTGGAAGTTTGGGAAAATTTATGATCGGTATTTTCCCTACACTATTGGAAAGCGCAACATCTGGCGCTTTTGTGTCAATCTGTTCAACGTTGTTGAATGGGCACTTATAAACAAATCGCCGACACTAAATAGGTTGCCATCGGGGGCCTACCTAAACTGCCGATTTCAATGCACTTTTTTTAAAATGATTGTTGATTGTTCATAAAAGTTTGGCACATATTCGCAAAAGATAGAATGCAGGAAACATATTGCATACCTTCATGATAAATAACAATGCGTAGGGAGGCTAATTTACTGAATTACCGAGTGCTTGCTGATTATAAGCGTGGAGCGCTTATCAACTATGAATTGAAATATCTCGCAGTAGGAATTGTTATATGCAAAATGTGATGAATTTACAATATATTTTGGTCTCGTCTATCGATTTCAGGTGCTAACTCCATTTTTGTGGAAAAAGGTCATTATCTCCCTTTAAAGAGAATGTTTCACCTTTCTGAAAGTTGTCAAATATACGTTGGTTGTAATCGAAAATATGAAGTAAGTGCTGCTGAAAACGATGGTGATATTGTTTTCTCTCGAAAGGTCACTTAACTTTATACAAATTAATATTTTAGATTTGGGATGATGACGTCATTATTGAGCTGTAGACCGCCGCTGATTGGCTGACAAAGTGGGATTGACTGAAAAAGTCGCTGTCAGCCAATTAGCGGCGGCACTAGCCTATACACCATTTTGCAA
>JAXIVJ010011541.1:27500-43259 GCA_036785665.1 Chirona hameri | reverse complement strand
GCTTTTGGTGTACAAATCGTGTGTAGTGACGTCATTAAATTCGCTTAAACTCGAAATTTGCTGGATGAAATTGCTTTATTTTTCCACAGATGACATAAACGTGATTTGCAAGAGGGTACCCGAAGTTTCACGTTGATAGCTCTATTGGTTTTCGAGCTATTACGAACATTCATCAGGGGGGGGGGGGGGGGGGGCGTTACACGCCGACCCCAGTCAATGGCGGGATATACTTCGTACAAAGGTCGCCACCAACACCGGTATTAGCCGGTTAGCTCATTGACGACAGTCGTACTCGGCACCGCCCCTCCAGCATGAGCAGCGAGCGAGGCCAATTATCGTGTGGATTATGTCAGCTTGCGCAGCCGCTGCTGCAACTGACAGCTGCGCCGCTCTTTACCAGGACTATTATCAATCTATGAAGTGTCGAGACGCGAGTCTGGACAGGCGCGGCACCGTCACACGCACTGCAGCCGACTATGGCTCGTGGAATTAGCCAGCCTGCCGGGAATAGTCGGCCTTGGATCTGGTATAAACCATTATGGTATAAACTAGCCATCTAGTTTAAAGGGAATAGCGCTCTTAACATGTTTTGAATTGAGATAGCAGAATTGTAGCTTAGATATAGAAATCATATGATCCACGGCTCGTTTATTCCACAACTCTACCTCAACGGCTCTAGAGCAGATTTTCGAACGACCCGACATAGCATAATGGAGAGATATAATGTGATACCAGATATAAATGGGATACCAGATGGCTGGTATATACCAGATTGATTTATAACAGACCAAGATGGAGTCTTCCATACCAGATGGCTGGTTTATACCAGAAAGGTTATACCAGATCCAAGGTCGACTATTCCCTTTAAAGGGAATAGGTCACCTTGAAAGTTGTCTTGAAGTTCAACCATTAGGTGCATCTGGAGCTCAAAACTATGAATATGACTTTGGTTTGGACAACTGATGGATATATGTGGAGAAAGAAGTAAGTTTCTCTTTCTATTTCACGAGAAATCGTATGATAGCAGCTGGCGTTCTGGCTCCGCCCCGCTCCGCCTGACGCCAAGTACAGTCTCTGATAAGGGGCCGCCGCGCCGTCCGGGCGGCTGAGCGGATATTAACGAGGCGTCGTGACCAGAGACTACGTGCCAGAGAGTGTACCTGCCTCTGGCCGCGCGGCGGCGAGCGTTCATTCCCAGATCGTGGCCCGGAACAGCGGGATTGAAATCGGGCCCACTAGTCCTGTGTCGAAATTACTTAACGTAGAGAGGTAATTCTTTCACCACAAACCATTTTTAGATCTGCTCTACAAATCTGCTATCTCAGTCCAAAACCCCATGCTAAAGGTGAACTATTCCCTTTAACCCGCGCCGTGCCGGGGGGGGGGGGGGGGGGGGCGTCTAAACCTAAGGTTTTTCGAGGATAGCGAAATAACGGCGGCGCGCAGTGCCGCCATTTTTGGTATAGGTATTGGAACATCAATTACCCACAGAGTGTACACATTTTGACTTCAGGTCATGTCAGGCCAGGTCACCAGGCTAGGTCACGTGATCCCACCTCCAAAAAAAATTCCAGTCGTACCACAGCCACAGTATTTGCCGATCAATTTCGTACCTACAGAATTTGAAAAGGACAATATTACCTACAATTCTTTAATCTCTGATTTGTGTATATCAGTGACCTAAGGTCGGGTCAATTTCGTGACCTACCCATTATAAGTCAACGGGGAAATAATTAACTGCTTCCTATTCTCAGGATACGAATGATATCAGCCCAATTCCTTCTGGATCATGTTATCATAGGCTATTCTTGAAGTTCCAGCTGCAAATGTTGTTCAGTGACCCCTAAGGGTCAGATGAGGTCATCGGAGGTCACCAACACTTTTTTTTGCCAATAACTCTGGACAAAATCAAGATAGAGAAGGGAACAGGCACCAATGTGTTTGTCTCGTCGAGATACGTCTCCAAATATGCAACATGACCTAATTGGGTCACTACTTGACCTTGACCTGAGGTCAAATTTATAAGTTGACTTAATCTGGTCATCATGTATATGATGCGAAGCGCCTTGACGAGAAAAACATGATGGCGTCAAAATTATTGCCTTATCTTTATTAGGTAAAAAGATATTTGTGAACTGTTTTGCAAACAAATGGTCTTTTTGACGTTTGATGACCTCTGGGAGCCTAAACTATTGTTCTGAGCTTAAGTCTGAGGACATTTTGGCGATCGCATGTTTCAAGAGCTTTCCATTGCTTTTTCCGGTTTGTTCCTAACTATCATAGTTCCTGTGATATCTGGGGGTTTCTGGAGCGAAGTCCTAAAACTTGAAAATTTTACACTTGTACTCTGGTGCAGACTGGTTATTGATTCAACTTTTTGGGAACGATTCAATCATGATTCATTTTGTAATCTGAATGATTCAATCACCGTTCGATTCACGGATGCAATTTTGAGAATTGATTCCTTCCCATTCAAAGAATCAAAACAAATATTTTCATCGATTTACGTTTGATTTAACATTTAAATATATGAGGTGAATTTATGTAAAATCAATAAAAATTGAAACCTCCATATACATGATCAGGGGCGTAGGAAATATGTTCAAGTTTGGGGGGGGGGGGGGGCAGGAGGCATTCTGAAGTCGATTCTTTCCATGCAACGCCCATAGGCGTAATGTTAAAATAATAACAAAATGTTATGGGGGGGGGGGGGGGGGGGGGGGCGGGGGCGGCTGTCCCCCTGCCCCCTGTTCCTACGCCTATGTATATGATTATTAAAATATTGTTACAGCAATAGTATTTAAGTATAAATGAATGTAGCCACTGGAACTGGATGTATTTGCACATTTTACCAGTGTACTTGATGCGTTAAATCTTTTGATTCAATCAGCATTGATTTGATGCGGGTTTTGATTCAATCACGATTCATGAATCAAAAGATCTGGTGGTAAATCAGTTATGTTTTGATTCAATGCATTTTGATTGCACGATTCAATCGATTCAATCAGTGTCGAATCAATAACCAGTCTGCTCTGGTGACCTCAATAATGACCTGAGAGAAAAAATCCTGAAATAGTTTCAAATTGCATTTTGACGAGCTTTCGAACGGCGTTTTCGGTTTTTGTCTACGTTCTATAGGATCCGAGTTAGAGGGGGAGGGGCGCCGAAATGCCCCCCCCCCCGGCACGGTGAAGGTGGCGCCGAGCACCGGCACGGCGCGGGTTAACATAACAGGTGGCCGGTCGACGGCGCGAGTCCGTCCTAAACACGATGACTATGCTAACACGGCCTGACTTGCTAAACTGAGCGTATTCGTGGTCATCACTATTACAGACGTATAGCATGTTCTGAAAAGCACCTAACTGAAAACAGCTAAAGCGAATTGAGTGAAAACGATACACACGGCTAACTGACTACACAGTATATAGGCGAGTCACCCAGCTAGTGCTCGGACAGATACTACATTCTCACTAATTGATCATGCAGCACTATGATCTGGCGCCCCTATGACATGTGCCTACCACCAATGACATGTGCCTACCACCAATGACATGTGCCTACCAATATGTAAGCAAATAGCGATGTCAAGGTGTATTCTGAATCCCTGGTGATATGCACTGCCTCTCGCCCTATCGACGGCTTCACAGGTGGCTTCAGGAGTTGGCGCGCCACAAGAGCTTTCCAGGTGCAGTTTGAGAACGCCACGGAGGACACGGGTGTCCTGAGTATCGCCGGTCCGCACAGCTGGCACCTGCTGAAGAAGCTTACGACGCAGGACGTCTCCAAGTTCCCCTTCCTCAGCGCCAGACAGGTACAGGCCCGAGTTCTGTTGCCTGAGGACGAGAGATTGTCGCATGCTCTAGATACTTTATTCTGAGTGAGGAACGACCGAACATAAACAATATCACATGAAATGAGCGACCGTTTCGTACCGTATCTGTTACCTGCAGTAGCTGCTTCCATAGGCGTAGGAACAAGGGGGGGGGGGGACATGGCCCCTCACTTTTCAGCCATTTTTGGGGCTATTTTTTATTTTGCTTGATTAGGAAAACTTTTGATGGCAAAAGGTTCGCCAAAACGAGAAGAGTCCAAATATGCAAATACATATTCCATATGGGGCGGGGGGAGGGGGGGGGGGGGGGGGATTTCTCTCAAGACGCGATCAAAGTTCACTGATCCCGCCACTTTTCATGTCGTTCCTACCGCCACTTTTCCTGACGTTCCTACGTCCCTGGCAGCCTCCGTTTCACCAATTAGTTGGCGTATCAGTGGTCCGAATTGTAACGCATTATGGCCTGTCTCCTGTATGTCTTATCTTATTCAAGTAATCCCTTAGAGATTGGGGTTATTCATTTTGTGAGCTTGAAAATAAACACATAAACGATGTACGATGACTTCAAGGAAAACTAGCTGTGGGAAACACCGACTGACTGACTGACTCTGACTGACTGACTGACTGACTGACTGACTGACTGACTGACTGACTGACTGACTGACTGGACTGACTGACTGACTGACTGACTGACTGACTGACTGACTGACTGACTGACTGACTGACTGACTGACTGACTGACTGACTGACTGACTGACTGACTGACTGACTGACTGACTGACTGACTGACTGACTGACTGACTGACTGACTGACTGACTGACTGACTGACTGACTGACTGACTGACTGACTGACTGACTGACTGACTGACTGACTGACTGACTGACTGACTGACTGACTGACTGACTGACTGTGACTGACTGACTGACTGACTGGACTGACTGACTGACTGACTGACTGACTGACTGACTGACCTGACTGACTGACTGACTGACTGACTGACTGACTGACTGACTGACTCTGACTGACTGACGGACTGACTGACTGACTGACTGACTGACTGACTGACTGACTGACTGACTGACTGACTGACTGACTGAACTGACTGTGACTGACTGACTGACTGACCTGACTGACTGACTGACTGACTGACTGACTGACTGACTGACTGACTCTGACTGACCTGACTGACTGAAGGACTGACTGAAGGACTGACTGAAGGACTGACTGAAGGACTGACTGAAGGACATGACTGAAGGACTGACTGACTGAAGGACTTGAATAACTGAATGACTGAATGACTGAATGACTGCATGACTGCATGACTGCATGACTGAAGCCTGAAGGACTGAAGGACTGAAGAACTGAAGGACTGAATGACTGAATGACAGAATGAATGCGCTCCAGTTTGACAAAAGTAGTGTACAATTACAAATGTAGTGTATTATCAATGCGCACTTTTTATTGCCCTGTGTATTTATCCACGGCCAGGACCGAACTTTCCAGCTGAGGTACCCGTGGTTATCCATTTGTCTGTGGCCAGATTGACGTGGCTGGAGTGGACACACTGGCGATGAGAATCTCCTACACGGGCGAGCTGGGATGGGAGCTGTACCACCCGCGTCACAAGACAGCAGACATGTATCAGGCGATTCTGCAGGCGGGAGAGGAGTTCGGTAAGTCACTGGGTCATCCTTCTCACATCTCACGTCTTACGTTTGCCAGAGCTTGCGAGGCTCCCAGTTAGGTGGCTTTGCACGAAGCAGTTTGCCAAGACCTTATCCCTAACATGTCACAATTCGATGACCTGACCCCAACTTATAGAAAATCACAGCGAGTGAGGGACCGAACTGGGGAACTCGTGAGCGGCAAGCCGCTGGCGACCTGACCCCCTGGCGGCCGTCTGCCGCAGCTCCGGTTGTTATACTATTCTGGATACAAACGATTCCACGTTTAAGAAAAACTGGCAACGCTACCGTTGATTTTCACCTCTCACTCTGTCTCTGCTCTACGTTCTTTGGCAGGTATCGGTGATTTCGGTACACACGCTCTGGGTGTGATGCGTATTGAGAAAGGCTTCCGCGGCTGGGGCTCTGAGATGAACTGTGACGTCGGCCCGTACGAGGCGGGACTGGACATGTTCCTGAGGTCAGACAAGGTGAGCCGGCCCCGTGACGTCGGCCCGTACGAGGCGGGACTGGACATGTTCCTGAGGTCAGACAAGGTGAGCCGGCCCCGCGATGTCGGCCCGTACGAGGCGGGACTGGACATGTTCCTGAGGTCAGACAAGGTGAGCCGGACCCCGCGATGTCGGCCCGTACGAGGCGGGACTGGACATGTTCCTGAGGTCAGACAAGGTGAGCCGGCCCCGCGATGTCGGCCCGTACGAGGCGGGACTGGACATGTTCCTGAGGTCAGACAAGGTGAGCCGGCCCCCGCGATGTCGGCCCGTACGAGGCGGGACTGGACATGTTCCTGAGGTCAGACAAGGTGAGCCGGCCCCCGCGATGTCGGCCCGTACGAGGCGGGACTGGACATGTTCCTGAGGTCAGACAAGGTGAGCCGGCCCCGCGCAGCTACCAGCTGATACAAATCATGGGAGCCGCGACCTGGGAAACGTGGCACCCTACTCCCGATCTGCTTTGTGCAGAATCTCAACATAACCTGGTTGTGTTATGGTTTGAACTGACCAGAGATGACCTAGGCTGACCTGACCTCACCCGTCAGGAGTACGTGGGAAAGGCGGCCTCCGAACGCACCCTCAAAATGGGTCTCCAGAAGACGATTGTGTTCCTCAGCATCGACAGCCCCGACGTGGACCCGATGGGCGACGAAAGCGTCTACCTCTGTGACAAGGCGAGTGTGCAGACGTCACTCTCAACGACGAGGGCAATTACGCTGCTGCTGCGAAGGGTCGCTGTGCTGTAGCTTTAATGGCTGATGCGTTGTAGCTGCTTAGGATTGGGTATGTGTGGGAAATATAAGTAAATAAAACGTCTTCTGACATATTTAATCATTTTATGACAGGGGACACCTCTTACTCCACATAAGCAATGCGTGCATTGATCAATATTTGCGTCAATGATGTACCAGGAAAGGCAATTCCTCTGCATCCCCCTGATCGCAGCAGCACCTTACTGTTTGTGCTGTGGTCCGGAGTCTACCCTCCGAGCTGTTCAGCGCCACCGGTGGCGATCGACACACTCACTGTTTGGTGCCCGTCTCCGCCAGGTGGTGGGGAACACGACCTCCGGCTGCTACAGCCACAACACGTGCCAGACGCTGGCCATGGCCTATGTGCCGCCCTACCTGGCTGTCCCCCGGTTCAGAAGTGCAGGTCAGTGAGCAGTGGCAGTGACCTCATACGGTTCGTGCCGCCCTACCTGGCTGTCCCCGGTTCAGAAATGCAGGCCAGTGAGCCAGTGGCCTCATCGGCTATGTCGGGTCAGTGGCCTCATACGGCTGTGTCGGTTCAGGGAGGTCACACGACATCGCCAGGCTAGTGACCTGAGTTGGAGCACCACCGGAATGATATGGGGCCACCGTACAACTGAGGCCACTGCAGAACTATTCAAATAGTTTTTTAATCAGAAGGCCTAGGAAATCAGTCTCAATGTCTTCCATAAAATATTGTGATTACTTTGCTAGCAAGTCGTAACGTGTTATGGTTGCAACAACTCTCGGATATGGTATTTCCTCGCCTATATAATTGGTTTGTGCCTTGTGCGTTGCCAGGTGGCCCTGCTGGGTGACCGCCGGCCGGCTGTGGTGCTGCCAGGCCCTCCCCTGCAGACGCAGATCGCCAGAGAGACACAGAAGCGGCGGGCAGCCAAGGCCAAGGCCAACTAAATGTCTGCAGCTCCCTAGTCATTTTATACCATGCTGCTTTGGTTCTGCTTTCGTCTCAGTGTAAGGGCTGGATGCCTGGCCGTGGGAAGGGTTTGTGCATTACATGAGTGTATCTGTATAGTTTTTGATGGATGGGATTTAAAAAAAAGTGTTTGAGTGTTTTAGATAAACTTAAAATCAGGGAAGCATTACGAAGTGCCCCTGTTTTGTGACTGTTTTGTGAAGTGACTTAATGGTCTTGGAAATAAAGATGAATCAAGTTGTCACAGAGTTTATGTTGTCTATTGCGATACAACCGCTGTAATAGATATGTAACATTTCCGGAAAAGATATAACTAGTCTACACCAAACCACCGAAGTTAAAACATGTTCCTACTACGAGAAATATCGGACCACATGCTCAATTCAAGAAACACTTAGAAAAAGATTTATATCCCAGAAACACGCTGAAACAGGCTAAACAATGAAATATTGTCTTCTTGACCTAAGTTTTATCTTTAACATTAGGTAGCAATGTAATTTGTAAAATTTCATATTTCGCCTTTATCATCCAGCAGAGTGATGACCATAGGCGTAGGAACCGGGGGGGGGGGGGGGTGAAGTGCCCTCCAACTTCGAAGCTGGAAGGGAGAGGGGCAATGCCCCCAACTTTCGAGCCCCAGGCGTCGGTCCACAATCGCATAGATTACCATCGGAGTTTAAGCTTGGATCGGGGCCTTGGCGTCGCCAGGATTTTTTGGTTGGGTAGTCAATTTTGTCTTGCAGACGTTTAGCTACCTAAGAAAGCGTTTTTTATACGAATAATGCAACTTTTTTATTACAAAATATGCATATTTAGCGTCGGCGGGAATGTGGGCTGGGTTTCATCAACCTACTCCATTTTTCCCGCAGGGGCGGCTCCAGAAAATCTGTAAGGGGGGGGGGGGGGGGGGGGGGGGGTGGTCATCAATTGCAGTGGTGCCCCTACCCAAATCTGAAAACTAAACGGATTTGGTCCACTTTATTTTGAGGGTGCCCCTATTTAGTTTTTTTTTACATTGACAACGTTGGCTATAGGTATTTGCAGTATCAGTCGTACCCTTTTTACCATTTAAAGTGCCGCGGATGGTAATACCATATATCATTTGTACAGACATGGGCGGCCCCAGACGGCCGATGAAGAATTGAGGGAAGTCGAGGTTTGTGACCAAAAGCAAGTGCAAATAAGTTGATTTTAGTGAACATATACATATTGCATGGCAGAGGCGTTCTCGGGGACTTGAAAAGGAGAGGTTTACAGGAAGTTATTTTGTATATATTTTACCTCCCTTTTTCGCTAACCTAGCATCGCCTATGGATGCAAATATGCTTTATAAGTATTGTGTCCGATGTCACAATAGCGCACTATTTCATTTATCGAACAAAAGAAGAAAAAAGACGGTTTTATAAGGTATTTATTTTACTCCCAAATTTAGTGACCTGAAAACGCCTATTATTTTTGCATTTTCAAAAGTCACCACGATATGTGACTCCCCAATTCAATTTCTATCGATCCCCATTAGTTGCGTTAAAATCGGCTGATAAACATGACAGCTGTGTTGGATCAGACATACCTCTAATATTGGTAGTTTTTGCCCCCCTGTCGCTCCCCTATCACACGTTTCGATTTTTTCTTCTTAGAAATATAGATCGTGTTGAGGAAAATCAAACGCCGTTTGATTTTTAAAGTCGAACGGGTAGATCTCGAGATCTCCGGGGGATGGGGGCGGAATCCGTCCCCGCCACTAATAGCCCGGTAGCCAAGAGCCTGCCACTAATAGGGTTAACAGGGGTTCTCCAGACAATTTGGGGTCTGAGCTGGAAAAATTGCTTAAAGTACCATGGAAATCCACACAAATACAGATTTCTCCCCGGATTTGACCCACTTCCTCGTTCAATGGGGGGGGGGGGGGGGGGGGTGAAGCCACCTCAACTGAATAGGATCCTGCATCCCTGGCCTACTTTCACAGAACAGTTATAATGTGCATCTCGCCAACAATTATCACCTGTTCCTGTTTCAATTTGCCCCCAGTGGCCGTGTTTTGCCTCGGCTGGGGGGAGGGCGGGGGGGGGGGGACAGGAGCCGTGACGGCGGGGTTTTTGCACCCGCAGTTAACACCAGTCCCTGCCCTAAGTCCTTCATTTTTGATAGTGTCGAATTAAACTTTGGTACTCATTTTCATCGGACACGTCTCTTGCAGTATGTATTCCGTTTTTACATGAATGAAAACTTTGAAAATATTGACAAAAGTAAAAACTTTGGGTTCATATTTTCCCCAAAAAATTCGAATTTCCTTAAAATATAAAAATATACGAGATCGCAGTTTCATAGCCCAGTCTATTGTGAGTTATCTGCAATATTACAATGTAAATTATATTAAAATGTACTTTTGACAGCGTTTTTCATAAAGCCTTATATTCAACAAAAAACGTAAAACATAACTTCACTCTGACGTCATTTCCAGTTGGCCTATCATGAACTCACCTTTTTAGGTATCATGTATATAATTGATGTGAGGAGGGTATAACCATCTCTTTTTCGCTTCTCCACTATTCTTACGCAGTTCCTGACTATATCTTTGCTGCATTGCGCCGCATATTAACCTGCCTTTTGTTCCTTGGCATGCCGTGCCCTAAATTATCTATTCTCAATTGTGGTGTGAGTGAGAAAACGAATTTCTTAAGTTTACATCTTCGTCGACACAGTCTTCTTACTATTCACGGCGTTTTTTTTGTGCCACCACTAGAGTGATTCAAAGAGCAGTTATGAAATAAACCCGCCGGTGTTGGCCGACGAGTATAAAGCGAGCGATCGCCGGCCGGAGAGGCAGTCTCCCACTCACCCCGCAGTCGGACACAGTCGGACACACACACCGAGAGAGATGACGGGTCTGACTCTGCTGCTGCTGGCTGGGGCGGCTTGTGCCGCTGCGGCTCCTCAGTATGGCGCTCCTCCTCCCATCGGGCCCTCTTTCAACTCGCCGGCCCCGTCCACGGGGTACGGCGCGCCCGCCTGCGAGCCGCAGACCGAGTACATCACCATCACGTCCACCAAGCTCGAGTTCGAGACCAAGTTCAACTCACGTAAGGTTCTGGAGCCGACGACGCGCTACCAGGAGCTGACCGATACGGTGTTCCTGCCCAGCACCGTCACCCAGACGCAGGTCGTCACCAGCTACGGCGCTCCCGAGGTTCGGGTCAGCACCAAGGTTCTGAACGACACCAAGTACGTCACCAAGCAGAAGTACTACACAGAGACAGCCTTTGCCACGCGCACCAAGACGGTGACGTACGCCGATACGGTGGTGGTGAGCAGCTACTACACGGAGACGGCGCGCGTTCCCAACTACGTCACCAAGACGGCGTACCGCACCCAGGCCGTGCCCGAGATCCGCTACATCACCGATACCAAGGTCAGGAACGAGTACGTCACCAAGACCCGCCAGGTGCCGCGCTACGTCACCCAGACGGTCACCTCGGCGTACCCCGAGTACAAGTACGTCACCCAGACCGAGACGCAGAACCAGTATGTCACCGTGACCCGCACCCAGAACCAGAACCAGTACGTCACCGTCTGCCCCAAGCCGTCCTACCCCAGCTATGGCAAGTAGACCCGTCATCTCTCCAACGCAACATTTGTCTCTGACCGACAACGGAATCGTTATATGCCTCGCGGGGTTGTGACCTGGCTGGCCGTCAGGTCGCCAATCAGCTGTTCTTTATCTGTGATGCATGTATTTAACTGTTTGTCCATATGTGTTTGTGTAGAGTAGACAGAGTCACGAGGACGGCTGGTCCGTGCCCCTTCTGGTCAACATTGTATTATCATTGTATGGGAATTCGCGCCCTTTGCCATTAGTGACATGATGTGTTCAACCATGTGTGAAGATGTTATATGCCGCTCGGAGATGATGTGATATGTATTATGTACCACTTATGTGTATTTATCGAGGTGTCGTGTGCGTGATATTGATCATAAATGTGGGGTAAACATATTTTCAAAGAATACAATATTGCTGGACTTCACAAGGTAATGAAAACCGATTTCTTTTTAGATGTGATGCAAAATGGCAAGAGACGCTGGATACCAAACACAAAATGAATTTGTCAATTATTATGAACACCGAAAACGACAAAGTACTTCGACATAGTGAGCGATAAAGTACTTGTTTGGTTAAATGTGATTTCAGGGGAATGTTAGAGTATTTTAAATTTATTTCGATGGTAGACATGTTTTATTTACTGTAGTACTGTCCACGTTGTAGGGTTCATGCATGTTACGTTCAACTATTTAGGCTGAGGTGCTGAAACGCATACGTAACAGGCAAAAACGTGCTTATCTCATCGTATTCCAGCGTATTGTACTGTACACATGTGACTGTACACATGCATCATCATCAGTTTCCTGAACTGTTTTGGCAATAGTTTCATCCACACTTCTCTCACTTTCACATGAGGGAAGCGTGTCACAAGCTTAATCCGGCATTGACTGGGGTCCTCAGCCGAACGCCTTTGACTGGGGAGTTAAACGCCCCCTGGTTACCTTCCGAACCAATGAACGCAGCGAGACGCACAAGGCGGCATTCGAAGGCTCTCAATGGGTGAATCTAGAGCATGCTCAAAAATTTCAAAGTGAGGTCAAATGTCAGGTCACAGTCAGGTAAAATGTCAAAATCGACGTATTTTAGTTTATGGGCCATACTTTCCAGGAAAAGCCATCGATTACGACTATGATCACCCAAAGTGCTGCCAAAGATATACACTTCCCGTACGGGTTAAAGTGAGATTGTTGGCAAAGGTTTGAAATTTGGTCAGGTCACAGAAGTTCACTATGCGCAAAATATCTACGAATGTCATGCAACACATGTTTTATCGGTTATTTGCCACGTATAATTTCGATAGTGATAGTAATTTTACCAACTGAATTCATTTACGTGAAGTTATTGTCAAATTCAGGTCAAATTCAGTTCACTGAAGGTCAAAATTTGAAATCGATAAATATAAATAAAGAAGGCATGTTGATGGACCAGTTTTATCTCAGGAATACAGTGCTGGCATTCATTTGTCTGTATCTGTCAATACAAGCCAGCAAACGAAATTTCGAAATATGACGTCATGAGTTACCCATTATTTAGATGTCATAAGTCAGTCAAAAATAGAGATATCTGTTTGAAATTCGGTATAGTAGTTGCCCATGTAAAGTTCACGGACATATATTCCGCTTCTTAAAAAAATACTTTATAAAAAAATTATATTGTGATAATTTGCCCCCCGATTTTTTTTGGTGTGTTTGGGGGTCAAAAACTACAATGTTAGGCAATCGAGATACCTGGTTGGTAGCCCTCGCAATTTGCTATCTTTTGGCGTTTTGCGATTTAATTTTGCTTCAAATGTGGCATTTGTACGGCCTGGCAAAGTTTAGCTGATTTTGGTGTAAAACTCGTGTGTGTCACTAAATTCACTAAATTTGCCATAACTCGAGAACAAAAATGGACATAATTTCTTTATTATTTTCACAAAAGACGTGTAAACATGATTTATAAGAAGATACCCGAATTTTTACGTTGATGTCGCTATTAGTTTTTCAGCTATTGCAACAATTCATCAAGGGGGGGGGGGGGGGTGCGTTAAACACCACCCAGCCAATGGCGGGTTAACATGGGATAAGCGGCAGTTTGTGGACAATCCTGAGAAAAAACTCACAGGCCTCTTACCTTGATGTCTTGTTCTAGGCTGGCGGTCGGCAAAGGTGACGAGTTAAGGCTTCCATTTTAGTCTTCCATTTATATTTGAAGCTGATGTTAAAAACTGGACAATTTGACCCTTGATGACCTATGGTGACCTCAATGTTCACCTGACGAAAAAACACCATAAGTAACTTCGAATTTTCATGTCAAGAGCTTGTGAACGCTGTTCTCCGTGTTTTTCTAGTACCTTTAGTTTTCGAGTTACTGGGGGGAGGGTGGGGCTTTTTAATCCCCCCCACCATGGCGAAGTAGTCTCAGAGGCCCACCAGGGCGCGGGTTAAGAGAAAATGGACCCTGTAAGGGCCAGAATGGACCCTCTGTAGGCACTCAGCTATGGGCCGTTTCGAGGCTCACGGGAGGGGCCATGGCCCCATGGTCCCTCCCTCTGGATCCGCTACTGTTAGCATATGATCTGCGCTGAGAGCAACGATCTGGGTTTCCCAAGTGTTCTCTTAACCTGTTACCCTGCTAAGGGAATACAGCGTCACCGTTTTTGTCGACCAGTGACTAAGAGTTAATGCAGGTTATGTGGTCTAGGGACGAAGGAACGCCATGATAAGTGGATCTTCTCCCCCTGCTTCTACGCCTATGACGCGGTCTATCGTCGTTCGCGAACCACTGACTTCGAGAATTTCATGCCGTTTGTAAGGTCGTGAGGGACTAGTTACGCCTGCAGTTATGGGACCAGC
Organism: Chirona hameri; assembly: GCA_036785665.1. Classification (NCBI taxonomy): domain Eukaryota; kingdom Metazoa; phylum Arthropoda; class Thecostraca; order Balanomorpha; family Balanidae; genus Chirona; species Chirona hameri. The sequence continues at coordinate 29,125 of JAXIVJ010011541.1, read as the reverse complement.
CCATAGTGCGTTCACCCAGACAGGTTGAACAAATTTTAACAAAACAGGTTGTACCTGAGCTGATGTACCAGATAGGCACTTCGTTAGGGTACGATGGCCTGGAGGTCCCATGGCATGAGCTCATCGTTTTTCGGGGTTATTAGCGAATGTTCACGGAAAATGAATGGTCATATGGGACAAACATATTTATTCTTCAATACCTTGCGTTTATATTCTATGACAGTTTAATATAGGACTGGCAAAAAGTAAATTATTATAAAATCATTTGGATTTCTGGGCGATCATGAGTAGAATAATGTATAAATGTGTACGTTTTCGTCTGACAGAACTGTTGGCGCGATTACCTGCCTACCTTTGCATTTCCTTTACCTTTCGAACCACCGTTCGATAGCTCGTCAAAAATCATTTTGAAACTATTTCGTCATGTTTTGGCTTAGGTCAATATTGAGGTCATCAGAGGTCATCAAAGGTCATATTTTCTGGTTTTAGGACTTCGCTTCGAAAATCCCCAAATCTCTCGGGAACTATGACATCCAGGAGCAAACGGAAAAAGCAATGGAAAACTCTTCAACAATGCAATCGCTTAAGTGACCTCACAGTTTAGCTCAGGTCAACAGTTTAGGCTCCAGAGGTCATCAAAGGTCAAAACGACTATCTTTTGGCAAAACTGTTTTTCACAAATAACCTCTTTCTTAAACAAGATAAGGCAATAATTCTGACGCCATCGTGATCATCTCGTCAAAGCGCTTTTAATCAAATTCAAGTTGACCAGGTTAGGTAAACCTAAAAATTGGACATCAGGTCAAGGTCAAGTGGTGACCCAAGTAGGTCATGTTGCATGTTGTGAGACGTGCCTCGACGAGACGAGGGCCTGGGCTGGGCCTGGGCTGGGCCTGGGCTGGGCCTGGGCTGCGCCTGGGCTGGGCCTGGGCTGGGCCTGGGCTGGGCCTGGGCTGGGCCTGGGCTGGGCCTGGGCTGGGCCTGGGCTGGGGCTGGGCCTGGGCCGAGCCTCAACTCCCTCGCCCGTGCAGCGTCCGATCAGTGCGTGACCGTGCAGGGGGGGGGGGGGGGGGGTACGACCCCCCTTAGCGTTTCGCCTCTAATTGGGCTAGAGCTTCGATTAAAGCACGAACGTGTTGCTTGTCACAAGAGGAAGGCATTGATAACCGATGTTAAGGTCCTAAGTCATTAGGTGACCTCTGGGGTCATGTCAATGGCCTAAAACTAAACAAAATTGTAAATGCGTATACATTGAATTTAATCGAGCTAGAATCGCGAATGAGCATACAATTAAGCTAAATGGGTGCCAAATTTGAAATCAGCGTCACAAAATGTCCTAGAAACTACCAAATTCCAAAAAAGCCATGTCAGGTCATGTCATGTCATTTGAGGTCAGTGACCTCGGTTGACCTGTTGGGGCAAATGACCCCAGTAGAACATATAATTATGTAAAATGGATCCCATATTTGAAATCAGCGTCACAAAATGTCCTAGAAACTGCCAGAAGCCAAAAAAGTAATATGAGGTCATCGGAGGTCAGTGACCTCGGTTGACCTCTGAAAAGGTCAATCGGGGTCACAATCTCAATGGAAACCACAACTGTCACCTGGAAACACCTGTGCATA
>JAXIVJ010011541.1:0-22500 GCA_036785665.1 Chirona hameri | reverse complement strand
TGTGTGTGTGTGTGTGTGTGTGTGTGTGTGTGTGTGTGTGTGTGTGTGTGTGTGTGTGTGTGTGTGTGTGTGTGTGTGTGTGTGTGTGTGTGTGTGTGTGTGTGTGTGTGTGTGTGTGTGTGTGTGTGTGTGTGTGTGTGTGTGTGTGTGTGTGTGTGTGTGTGTGTGTGTGTGTGTGTGTGTGTGTGTGTGTGTGTGTGTGTGTGTGTGTGTGTGTGTGTGTGTGTGTGTGTGTGTGTGTGTGTGTGTGTGTGTGTGTGTGTGTGTGTGTGTGTGTGTGTGTGTGTGTGTGTGTGTGTGTGTGTGTGTGTGTGTGTGTGTGTGTGTGTGTGTGTGTGTGTGTGTGTGTGTGTGTGTGTGTGTGTGTGTGTGTGTGTGTGTGTGTGTGTGTGTGTGTGTGTGTGTGTGTGTGTGTGTGTGTGTGTGTGTGTGTGTGTGTGTGTGTGTGTGTGTGTGTGTGTGTGTGTGTGTGTGTGTGTGTGTGTGTGTGTGTGTGTGTGTGTGTGTGTGTGTGTGTGTGTGTGTGTGTGTGTGTGTGTGTGTGTGTGTGTGTGTGTGTGTGTGTGTGTGTGTGTGTGTGTGTGTGTGTTTTGCCTCCATGACACCGCCAGGTACTTAATTTCCCGGGCAACACCGGGTACCCCAGTTATTTTTCTATATAACGGGGGTACGTTTGTTTCAAAACTGTGCGTTGTACATTCAAAAACCACAAATGATCAAGAGAGAAGGCGTTTTCCGACATTTGTAACGTTAAATATGACCCATAATTATTTACTTAGTACAAAAAGGCGGACCAACCGCAACAGTTACAAAGTACCGGAATTGGTTAGCTTATGCCTGAACAATGGTATTATCTGGCATGGGGGTACGTTTGTCACATTTCCTGAAGAATGCGTTGTAAACATGATTATATTACGAATTTAGCCCGGTTTCCCTATGGCGGCCTTACGCCTCCAGCCTTACGCTTCCAGGAGCGGCGAATGAGCGGCTCGATCCGTAACGATGTAGCTTTATGATACCTATATCCATGCTTTCAGATATGCGTAGGTACTTTTGCGTACCGCGCGGTGCGAGCGAACATTAGCGCCATGCGCAGTGTTATAGGTTGCACGCAGTTATAACCTATAAGTCTTTAAAGTCATGTATCATACATGTTTAAACAGATATAAAAATAACTTTTGTATAATCTGAAACACAATTCAACAAGCGTTCAGAATATGCAATGTTTCTTGCATTTGGAAAGTTGTTCTCGTTTTATAAAGCTACAATCTTACAAAATACTATCTAAAATTACGTAAATTGATATACAAAGGCGAATAACTCAAAAGTAAAATTTTCCTGATTTCGAGGAGCACACCATCGGATTCCCTATACAATTCTGATCTAAATGGTACCAAATTTGACGGTGGGTATTTGCAAAAGGTATTTACCGTCTTTTGAGGCACCTTGAGAGGCCAGCATGCAAACATTTACGCGGATCCGGGAAAAGGGAACTCGATATCCAATCTGTTGGAGTTGGATCCCGGATTCACAGAAACCCTGCATCATTTTTGTATGGATCCAATGATGTTTGAGATGGTAAGCAGATCAAGAGATCCATTGGAATTCCAGATCCGTTGTTCAAACTGTTCCGCCCCTGTAGATCAGTTGGGAGAGCGCCGGGCTTCTGACCTCACCCGGCGTGGCACGCCGGGTTCGAGTCGCTTCGGCAATCGCTATTTGCCCCTGACTAGGATGGCCTGCAGCCGGTGACAGCGGTTGCACTCAAGGTCAGGTGACGTCAGAGCGCGGGCGGACCGTGTCCAGGTATGTCGGGCACGTACATCTTTTGCTTCTAAATTCTGCCGGCCACCAGGAATTGCCCGATCGAATGGTAGGGGTCAGGTCCAGAGCAAAAAGCTCTGCTTAGCGCGGGTCTTGACCTCGGAAATCCAGCCATTCAAAAGGTTCGGACTAAATTTATATACAAAATAACTGTGTCGAGAGCTGGATCAGACAAAAAATAAAGATCCAGAGTTTCTAAGTCCATAATTTTAGAAACCTATACATATTATAATAAATTTGCAATAGCTTCGTTCGGATAACATACCTTTCGTTAAGTTTGGTTGTTAGTATTCATAACTAATGTGAAATCGTGGAATGCAGTTGGACCAGACCCTGCAAATCATGCATCCGTTTGGAAGTCTTATCTCAGAATTGGTTGGATTTACGATTTGTGTCTCTATTTCAGCGACCGACTGCTGGGAACACAGTTCCACTGCCGAATTTTGTCATGAGATCCGGTGGGATACTGGATCCGTTGTGGACCTAGTAGAGATATCTTCTGGGATCTGGGACTCGTTTCTGAGGTTTATGCACAATGCACATGTCTGCCAGCACCAATATTCGTTAATGGTTACCAAGATGACACGCCGGAAGGAGTAGACAATTTCGAAACGTGCAGCACAAATCCAACATGTTCTGAATAATCTTTGCCAGATATATTACGTTATATGCTTACTGCTCGCTTGTATGGACCACCAAGTCCACTACAAAAATATGCAAAAGAATCATCGGCACAGCTTGTGTGCTAAGTACCTACATTCATGCCTTCGAAGCCCTCAGAAAAAGTGCTGGTCATGATTTTACGAATCCCGCCAGTCAGCCCATCGCGTTTAACGACCTCATTTGAGAAGAACTTGTCCCAGATGTCGACTGGGAATCCCCTCAGATGCGACCCGGCGGCCTTGACCGTTGAACTCGACTACTCCACCGCTGAGTGAGTAGTTGACCTTGCTCTTCACCGCCCCGCGGGCGCGGACTGTTGGGCAACTCAGGCGGGTTGGCTCACTGACGGCGAGGTGCCGGACCGTGACCGTGCCAGTCCGTGACCGTGCCAGACCGTGACCGTGCCAGTCCGTGATCGTGCCAGTGACCGTGCCAGTGACCGTGCCAGTGGCCGTGCCAGTGAACTCCCAGAACCGTACTGTGACCGACCGTTGGCCTCAATAATTAACATGGGTACATGGTTTACATGTTTGAGCGCAGTTCATCATCATCACCAAGTTTATTAAACATAAATTAAACAAAATATGAAAGTAAATCAGAAAGGTGCAGTTAGCAGATTGCTGATGGTGACATTTGCAGTTTAAAATGCCAATTGCTAATGCTCTAGAGCAAATAGCAAGGATTACATACATTTCCCTCGAGGTAATCATGCAAGATTGCAGGGTCTCAAGAACGGTGGAAGTGAAAAGAACTTCACAAAGTCATAAACATGTTTAGCCTAGAGCAATTTGATTACTTATGAAATGCAGCTCGAGTCAACCTTTTTTATAAATGCTCTCTCTCTCTCTCTCTCTCTCTCTCTCTCTCTCTCTCTCTCTCTCTCTCTCTTTCTCTCTCTCTCTCTCTCTCTCTCTCTCTCTCTCTCTCTCTCTATCTCTCTCTCTCTCTCTCTCTCTCTCTCTCTCTCTCTCTCTCTCTCTCTCTCTCTCTCTCTCTCTCTCTCTCTATATCTCTCTCTCTCGCTCTCTCTCTCTCCCTCTCTCTCTCTCTCTCTATCTCTCTCTCTCTCTCTCCCTCTCTCTCTCTCTCTCTCTCTCTCCCTCTCTCTCTCTCTCTTTCTCTCTCGCTCTCTCTCTCTCGCTCTCTCGCTCTCTCTCTCTCTCGCTCTCTCTCTCTCTCTCTCTCTCTCTCTCTCTCTATCTCTATCTCTCTCTCTCTCTCTCTCTCTCTCTCTCTCTCTCTCTCTCTCTCTCTCTCTCTCGCTCTAACTCTCTCTCTCCGATCAAACTTATAGGGTAGGTAGGTAGTTGCTATGATTTGACCTCTGCGACGTCACAGGTCACCAGCAACGTGTCCAAAGTTGTTTCTGCAGATGAACATTGCCATTGTCTACCGAATGTTGTTTGCATCATCCTGATCCGACTGTTGGTTGCGCCGAAGATATCGCTTTGCCGACCTAGATTCTGGCCGCCAGCTTGGGATGAAAATCCGTATAACTCAAAAATTTATCGACCGATTTTGATTTTTATGTCAAACGATCCGCTATTGAGTTTGCGTAAATGTCGCGTAAAAAAAACTCCGCCCTGCACTGCATCGTTTGCGAGCTATTCACGACAAAATTTGTAGGGGGGGGGGGGCACAAAAGTCCCCCCCGTTCGTCTGAGGACCCCAGTCAATGCCGGGTTATGCTTGTGACACGCTTCTCTCATGTGAAAGTGAGAGAAGTGTGGATGCAACTATTGCCAAAAAACTGAAGATGATGCATGTGTACAGTCACATGTGTACAGTACAATACCCTGGAAAACGATGAGATAAGCACGTTTTTGCCTGTTGCGTGTGTGTTTCATCACCTCAGCATAAATAGATGAACGTCTCATGCATGAACCCTACAACGTGGACAGCACTACAGTAAATAAAACATGTCTACCATCGAAATAACTTTAAAATACTCGAACATTCCCCTGAAATCGCATTTAACCAAACAAGTACTGTATCGCTCACTATGTCGAAGTACTTTGTCGTTTTCGGTGTTCATAATAATTGACACATACATTTTGTGTTTGGTATCCAGCGTCTCTTGCCATTTCGCATCATATCTAAACAAAAATCGGCTTTCATTAGCTTGTGAAGTCCAGCAATATTATATTCTTTGAAAATATGATTACCCCACATTTATGATCAATATCACGCACACGACACCTCGATAAATACACATAAGTGGTACATAATACATATCACATCATCTCCGAGCGGCATATAACATCTTCACACATGGTTGAACACATCATGTCACTAATGGCAAAGGTCGCGAATTCCCATACAATGATAATGCAATGTTGACCAGAAGGGGCACGGACCAGCCGTCCCCGTGACTCTGTCTACTCTACACAAACACATATGGACAAACAGTTAAATACATGCATCACAGATAAAGAACAGCTGATTGGCGACCTGACGGCCAGCCAGGTCACAACCCCGCGTGGCATATAACGATTCCGTTGTCGGCCAGAGGCAAATGTTGCGTTGGAGAGATGACGGGTCTACTTGCCATAGCTGGGGTAGGACGGCTTGGGGCAGACGGTGACGTACTGGTTCTGGTTCTGAGTGCGGGTCACGGTAACATACTGGTTCTGCGTCTCGGTCTGGGTGACGTACTTGTACTCGGGGTACGCCGAGGTGACCGTCTGGGTGACGTAGCGCGGCTTCTGGCGGGTCTGGGTGACGTACTCGTTCCTGACCTTTGTCTCGGTGATGTAGCGGATCTCGGGCACGGCCTGGGTGCGGTACGCCGTCTTGGTGACGTAGTTGGGAACGCGCGCCGTCTCCGTGTAGTAGCTGCTCACCACCACCGTATCGGCGTACGTCACCGTCTTGGTGCGCGTGGCAAAGGCAGTCTCGGTGTAGTACTTCTGCTTGGTGACGTACTTGGTGTCGTACAGAACCTTGGTGCTGACACGAACCTCGGGAGCGCCGTAGCTGGTGACGACCTGCGTCTGGGTGACGGTGCTGGGCAGGAACACCGTATCGGTCAGCTCCTGGTAGCGCGTCGTCGGCTCCAGAACCTTACGTGAGTTGAACTTGGTCTCGAACTCGAGCTTGGTGGAGGTGATGGTGATGTACTCGGTCTGCGGCTCGCAGGCGGGCGCGCCGTACCCCGTGGACGGGGCCGGCGAGTTGAAAGAGGGCCCGATGGGAGGAGGAGCGCCATACTGAGGAGCCGCAGCGGCACAAGCCGCCCCAGCCAGCAGCAGCAGAGTCAGACCCGTCATCTGTCTCGGTGTGTGTGTGTGTGTGTCTGTGTGTCTGTGTGTCCGACTGCGGGGTGAGTGGGAGACTGCCTCTCCGGCCGGCGGCCGCTCGCTTTATACTCGGCGGCCAACACTTGCATATTGCATAACTGGCCTCTGGTCGTCATGACAGTGACACTGGCGAAATACGAAATGCTGTAAACATAAAAGCAGATTTATGATCGGCTTTGGTGTAGACAACTTATCTTAGCTACCTATGAATATTTTACTTGTAGTATTTGGCGGATGAAGTCAAATATTGTGCCGGGGGAGATGCTTAAACACAAAAAGGAGCTGAAAAGAGGAACGAAAAGGGAAGTACTTAGATACAAACTTAATGTTGAACCTACACGGCGATGAATTTTTACAGGTGGCATACATATAATTTGCAACTGCCATAGACAAAAGTACGTAAAATCTTACGATAATGGCTTGTAAGCTTTAGTCATCTATTTGCATTCGAGTTGACGGCATAGGAGCATCACAGTTGAAATAGTATATGGTGAAAAGGTGAATGAATTTGTATTCAAAGACGTTGAGTTTTTTTATGTCATTTTAGCATTATTACGCAAATAATAAGGTTTAGCCTTGCACTCATATTTATCTGTAAGAAACTCGCACAAGGGAAGCAAAGCTCGAACTCATTGCATAATTTTCCTTGCACTTTGTGCCGCCTATATGAGCCCACTTGAAACGAGCATTTGCTGAATTCACACAGGATGTGGGTATTGCCTAGACTGCGTCAAAATTAAATACGCATACGAATTGCGGTTTCTAGCCGTAGATACATCTTTAGGCACGCATAGCCCATGACCAGCAAATGACAACAACTTTGAAGCAAGGATAACAACGCAACAACAAGACATTTTGATTCTGGAATTAATTGCGGTATCAGTTACCAACAGCTGCTCCTTTCCTTATATGAACAGTACACCTGACCGAATTTCGTTTTTCGAATTGGATTTTATTGCTTTCCGTTGTATTGGTGTAATTACCGAGCGGGCGTGAAACGCCCGCGAGGTTTCTCGCCGTGCAGATCTTAAACTTGACCAGACCCGACCCGACCCGACCCGACCCAACCGTCGCGCTGTTCAGAAGTCTATTACCCCGCAACCCCTCAACCGATCATGTTCGTGTTTTTACCATTGCATAGGTCAATCGTATCAATTTTTATTTTGGTATGGTTTGTTCTGATATGGGTGGTATCACAGCGCGTGGCACTCTCCAAAGTGGGGCACGTCAAAATACTGATTTTGGATAAGAAATTACGTTTTTCGGAAGCTTATTGCTCCGTAACCATTCAACCAATCATGCTCGGGTTTTTACCATTGCATAGGACCACTGAATCAATTGTGTTATTAATATAGTGCGTCATGACAGGGGTGGTCAGGGGGCTCACTCCGGCACCTTCAGCATTACGCGGGAGGGTCCCATTCAATACCAGCCTCTGATTGGTCGTGACGTCAACGGTACATGACTTTTGCTAGTCGGCATGATCAGCGTGCAAAATCCCATTGGGATCCCCACCTCTAACTCGAAAACTGAAAAGGCTAAAGAGACGCCGAAAACAGCGTTCGATAACTCTACAAGGCCATTCGAAGTTAATTCGAGTGGCCTTTGGGTCAGGTCAATATTCAGGTCACTAAAGGTCATCAAAGGTCACATTGTCCCCTGTGCGCAGCGCCCGCAGTCGGCCGCAGCGCCGGGAGCTCCGCTCCCTCCCCTCCCGAGCCGCTGTGCCTCATCCTGCGTGAGTGCGAGTGATATGTGACAGCGTGGTGTGTGACTGGACTGTCGAGGAGTTACCGTGACTGCCGTGATATCGACGTCGGCATCAACATCGCCTCGTCGCTGCACCTGACCGAAGATGCACCGGGACATCGCCCGCCATCTGGTGCTCCTGGTGCTCACCTACCTGCTGGTGTCGGCTGCTGGACCATCGCCACCACCGGCCGGCACGTCACGAACACCACCACCACCACTGGTGCCGCGTCACCACCGTGACGAGCTCGGCCGTCGGTCCTGCCGCCACACCTCGCGGACGCCGTCCGTACCAGCGCCGGCGCCCCAGCCTCTGCCCGGCCGCAGCCGCGGCCGCTCTGACCCTGGCCAGCCCCCGGGCGGTCACGTGACCCGGCGTGGCAGGCGCGGTGCCGGCGCCAGGCGCCGGGGGTGCAGGGGCGGCCGTGACTGGCGGCGGTCTGGTCCTGGCGGCCAACGACGGAACATTCTGGCTGGGATGATCAACATCCAGTCTCTGCTACCCAAGACCGTCTCTCTGCAACATGAGTACCTGATGAGACATCACTACGATTTCTGTGTAATCACCGAGACTTGGCTTCGGTCCGCCACTGCGACCCGGCTCATCACATTCCCCGGTTACGCCCTTCACCGGGCCGACCGGCCGGGGGACGCGGGGTACGGTGGCGTGGCGGTGCTGATCCGTGACAGCTACTGTCATCCCCCGGCCGGTCGGCCCGGTGATGACAGTCATCCCCCGGCCGGCGCCAGACTGCGCGGACTGTCGGCTGGAGTCGCTGTGGATGCGAGTTAAGCCCGAGTCCGGATCCCACTTCTGCGTCGCCGCTGTCTACCGTCCTCCGCGCCGTACAGTGGCTGCCGTCCATGCGGACCTCACCGAACTGGAGATGCAGTTTCAACGTGTTTTACTGAGGTATCCGGGACCTGTTTTTATTATGGGTGACCTGAACTGCAACCTACTTGACACCTCAGGGAGTGTTGGGAAAGACCGTCTGTTGGACATGCTCAGTTCATTTAATTTGACACAATTTGTCCATCAACCGACCTACTCGTCCGGCTCTCTCTTAGACGTAGTAATTTGTAATTCCGGTGACATGGTACAGCGTGTGGGAGTTTTGAATTGCGCTTTTAGCCCTCACTGTTTCATTCGTGTGCTTTTACGTGTGCCGAAGTGCCGTAAGAAATCTCGCCGCATTCGCACTCGGCTTTTAAAGAGCATTGATCACTTTAGTTTACTGCATGACTTGCATCTCGTTGACTGGTCCGGTGTTTTTAGCTGCCCGTCCGTTCATGACATGTGGTCTTATATTTCTCACCGGCTGCTACGTGTGCTCGATCGTCACGCGCCTCTCAGGTTTACCTGTCTGAGAAACCCTGACGCGCCGCCTGTCACCCCGGCGACCTTGACTTTAATGACCGAGCGGAGGGGCGTGTTGCGCCGCGAGGGACGGTCGCCGGCCTTCCGCGAGCTGGACAGGGTGCTGAGGTCGGCGATCAGGCGAGACTGCAGGACCGGTATTGAGGAGCGGCTGCGCACCCAGGGGAGCAGCTCCCTCTACCGCGTCATCCGCCCGCTGATCGCCAGTAAGCGGAGTGACACCGCCCGTCTGCCCTCGGCCACACCGGACGAGATGAATGATTTCTTCGTGAACGTGGGCCCACGCGTGGCGGCCAGCCTAGCTAGCGCCGGGGTGACCCCCGACGTTCAGTGCCGTCTGCCGCGCGTCGGTGCCTGTGGTTTCAGGGTCACCGGAGTGACGCTAGGTGAGCTGCGGGAGGTAGTGTTCTCCATGAAGCGATCTGGTGCGTGTGGTGCTGATGGCATCTGTATCCGTATCCTTCTCCTCTGTTTTGACGCCATCGGCCCTATCCTACTCCATGTTGTCAATACCTGCCTCATCTCCTGTGATTATCCCGATTCTTGGAAGCACTCCCTGGTCCATCCTATCCATAAATCTGGCGATCCTGACTTAGTTTCAAATTACCGGCCTATTTCCATCATTCCTTCCATGGCCAAAGTTGTCGAGCGCCTGGTGCAGCGGCAACTTTCCTTCTATATGTCCGACAATCACCTTCTATCCTCATCCCAACACGGCTTTCGCCCCCATCACTCTACCGAAACCGCTCTTCTTTCTGTCACTAACCATGTTTTTTCTAACATGGACCGAAGCCGTGTCTCTCTTCTGTGCCTTCTCGACCTCAGTAAATGTTTTGATGTCATTCCTCATTCTCTACTCCTATCCAAACTTCAGCTCCACGGCGTAGACCCGGCCTGGTTTACCTGCTATCTTTCCGGTCATACTCAGTCCATCTGTCTCACTTCTCCTTCCGGTGACAGAGTCGTTTCAAAACCTCTTCCCAACACCATGGGAGTCTTCCAAGGGTCAGTCCTAGGTCCCCTGTTATTCACTATCTTCGCCAACGACCTCAGCCTGCACGCGCCGGACGCTCATGTGACCCAGTACGCTGACGATACCCAAATCCTTATGTCCGACACCAAGCACAACCTTCCTGCACTTATCCTACGCATGGAGTCTACCTTATCTTCCCTAGCATCGTGGTTCCATGCCCACGGACTTAAACTCAACACATCCAAAACGGAAATCCTTCTCCTTGGCACCCGTCAGAACACCCGCGACCTCTCCCCTGTCAGCGTGCGGGTCGGTGGTGAGACCGTGAAGGAGAGCCGGTGCGTTAAGAACCTAGGCGTCACGTTCGACCGTCACCTCAGCTGGGACGCGCACGTTAGTGACGTGGTGCACAAATGCATCGGCCTCCTGATCGGTCTCCGCCACCTGAGGGCCTTCCTCCCGCGGCGCGCCATGCTGTCAGTGGTGCAGGCCTTGGTCATCTCGCGCGTGAGATACTGTCTTCCGGTGTGCGGAAACGGCTCGGTCTCAAACGACGACAGACTTATGAAAGTCGTGAATTTTGCCACCCGAGTCGTGACAGGGCTCCGTAAGTTTGACCACGTGTCTCGCGCGCGGGGTGACCTGGGCCTGCTCACAGCTCATGAGATGTACCATCTTCAGGTGGCCATTCTTGCCCACAAGATGTGTGTACTTGGCGAGCCCACGGAACTCGCTACTCAGTTTGTGACGTACGCTGACTCACGAGCGGGTGATCGTACCACCCGGCAGGACCGGCTGCTGCGGCCGCCCCCGATGAGAACGGCGGCAGGCAAGCGATCGTTTTTATGTCAGGCAACATCTGTGCTCAATGCTATGCCCGGCGACGCGATGCGATTGACGCCAGCAGCATTTAAACGAGCCGCAAAGACGCATGTACGTAATGCGTGACCAGCGAGTCAGTACGCGGAATATGTGACACTTGTAAATATCAGTATGTGTGCGGTGTGCGTGTGCTTGTATGTAAGTACCTTGACTTAATCCATCTGTTCTAACTTCATGACAATGACACGTAATAGCCACGCTTGTTGTGGAGTGTTCAGCTGATGTCAAATAAATAAATAAATTTCCAAGTAAAGGGCTATGTTCTAGAAACCTCCAAATATCTCGGTAGCTATGAGAGCTGGTAACAAACGGAAAAAGCAATCGAAAGCTCATGCAAATTAAAATCGCCCTAACTCACTCAAATTTAAGCTCAGGTCAATAGTTTAGGCCCCAGAGGCCACCAAAGGTCACGAGGACATTTTTGTTTCTTCCCAAAGTTTTGCATACATAACTTTTTATTGGTTAGACATATAGCAGTAATTTTAACACCATCGTGTTTTTCTCGTAAAGGCGCTTCGAAAAACATATTAATCGTGACCTGGTCAGGTCAACTTCAAAATTTAACCTCAGGTCAATGCCATTTGGTAACCCAGGTAGGTCATGTTGCATATGGGGCGACGCGACTCGATGAGAGAAACACAGTGGTGTCATTTTCACGTCTCTATCTTTATCTTATCGAGAGTTATTGACAAACAAATTGTTGGTATCCTGAGATGACCTCAGCCGACCTTGCAGAGGTCACTGAGCAACAATTGCACCTGGGTCATCAATAATGAGCTAAAATAACATGATTATGAAAGAATTGGCTCGATCCAGTGCATATTCTCTGAAAAGGAGGCATTTGTATATCTTACCAAATTGATTTATAATGGGGTCACGAAATTGACCTGACCTTAGGTCACCGATAACAAAAAACGAGATATACTAATTGTAGGTACTTATGACCATATCAAATACTGCAAGTTTCAAATTTATCGGACAAACATTGTGGCACGACGACAAACTAGGTCACTTGAAGTGACCTCGTGACCTGACTTGAGACGACCTGAACTTAAAACTTGCACACAATGTGGGTGATTGATGCACACATAGCCGTGCTAAATTTGCTAATGGTGGAGCCAAATGCTGGATTTTCGCCCCCTCCCCTTATGATCTTGAAAACCACGCAACGTAGCGACAAGCAAAAAACGACTTTAGATAGCTCGGGACAAGCTCTTTCGAAAGTATTCGTTCATTTTTATCTCAGGTCAATATTGCGGTCACCAGAGGTCATTAAAGGTCAGATTTTCAAGTTTTCAAGGCTTCGCTTCGAACACCCCCAAATATCTCGGGAACTATGATAGTTAGCAGCAAACGGAAAAAAGCAATCGAAAGCCCATGAGAAATTGAATGCAAAAATGTAATGCAATTGACATAATTGTCTTCAGATTTGAGCTCAGGTCAATAGTTTAGGCTCCAGAGGTCATCAGATGTCAAAAAGGTGTTTGTTTTTGCAAAACTGTTTTTCGCAAATAACTTTTTACCTAATAAAGATAAAGCAATAATATTTACGCCATCGCGTTTGTCTTGTCAGGGTGCTTTGAATGATGTTCATGGTGACCAGGTTAGGTTACTTAAGAAATTTGACCTCAGGTCAAGGTCAAGTGGTGACCCAAGTTGGTCATGTTGCATACTGGGAGACGTGTCTCGACGAGACAAACACATTGGTACCATTTTGTTCTTCTATATCTTCCTTATTTCGATAGTTATTGACAAAACAGTGTTGGCGGTCACAAAATTGACCTGACCTTAGGTCACCGATATTATAAATCCGAGATCATAAAATTGTTGGTATCTATGACCTTATGAAGTCCTGCAAGATTAAAACCGATCAGCGTAAAACTGTGGCTGTGGTACTACTGCAAACGTTTTGGAGTTGGGGTCATCACGTGACCTGGTCTGGTGACCTGACATGAGATGACCCGAGGCCAATCATTTTACATAATATGGGAAGTTCATTTCTGAACATGGGTGCAAAAAAACTGCGGCGCTGCGCGCCCTTTTTTGCGAAAATCCGTGAAAAACCGGAGGGGTGGGCGGATTTCGCCCCCCTCCAGGGCGCGTGTTAAAGGAAATAGTTCACCTTCGGAAATTTTTCCGAACACGATTTTATTATATTTTTTAATACAGTTTCTTTTTGTCTTTTCAAAAATGGTCCTACATCGCGCCAATTCAGGACAGAAGGTTGTAAATTATGAATGTTATGGTGTGCGTTATTGGTCTGCGCATGCTCCATGCAGTGCTGGCACAGTTCAGACGGTACGGTATATCATATATGCGCCGCATTCCTTCGCCAAAAAGTCAAATATTTTCGGCTGGAGAGTCTTTTCAGCCAAGAAAAGTTCAAGATAAGGATTTTTCAACACGGGCTACAAAACTGCTATTTCAGTTCAAAACCCCATGTTGAAGGTGAACTATTTCCTTTAAAGGCAGATAGTCACATTTTTCCACAAAAATGGAGGCACTTGAAATTGATAGACGAGGCCAAAATATGATGTAAATTAATTACATTTTGAATATAATCATTCCTACCGAAAGATATTGTCAGTTTCCTACCGATAAGCGATCCACGCTTATATCGGTCGGTACTCAACAAGTACTCGGTAACAAATTCAGTAAATTAGCCTTCCTACGTTTTGTTATTTATCATGAAGGTATTCAATATGTTTCACTCTATCTTTTGCGAATATGTGCCAAACTTTTATGAACAATCAACAATCATTTGAAAAAAGTGTATTTAAATCGGCAGTTTAGCTTGGCCCGGACGGTGACCTATTTAGTGTTGGAGATTTGTTTATAAGTGCCCATTCAACAACGTTGAACAGATTGATGCAAAAAGATGTTGCGCTTTCCAAAAGTGGAGGGAAAATACCGATCATTAATTTGCCCAAACTTCCAACTTTGAATTAGGGAATAATTTTATTTAATTCTTAAATTTAGATTATATCATTTTAATACCATAACGGTAGCCAAATAAATTGTTACTAACAAAATCGAAAGGTGATTATTTCCCTTTAAAGGGAAATATTCACCTTTTGATCTACTTTTCTGCATTATCTGATGCATCGTGTATGGTATCAAATTGATCGAGTCTCAATTTAAAATGAAATCACAACTTTTTCTAAAACAAATTTTGTCTATTTGATTTTTTTGTTGTGGGAAATTTAACAAATAAGTACGTATACTTCTCTCGGAGTTCATGATCGGTGCTTTCTCTTCACTATTTGGAAGCGCAACATATATGTGGCGCTTTTATTTCTTTTGATAACGTCTCTGATTGGCCTCTGCAATAAATCACTGACACTAAATTGGTTGCCGTTGCGTGCCCAAGTGAACTTCCGATTGCTTTGCCAGTTTTGTCATTGTTGATTTTGTGTTTGTTAAATAAATGATTATTTGTCATGATAAGCTATAAAGCACAGTGTTGTATACAGCGAGAGACAAAACCATACAAAACGTCTAATGTTGAAAACAAATGAACCCCTTTAAAACAAAATGGAGGGTCGCAACTACTAACTATACCGTCGTACCGTGCTACTAATTTGGTTACCTACTAATTACTACTAATTTGGTTACCTTATTATTCAATGTTCGTTAATTTTTAAGGATATTATGGCACATAATCACAATAGACATAGTGCAAGACATATTTTCCATACATTTTTTGTTCTTCAAAAAACAATACGAGACAGGCCCGGAATTCAAAATTCGTTACCAAGTACTTGCAAGTACTGGTCGTTATAAGCGTGGAACGTTTATCAACATTAACTCGAAATATCTCTAGGTAGGAATTGTTATATGCAAAATGTGATAAATGTACAATATATTTTGGTCTCGTCTATCGATTTCAAGTAATAACTCCATTTTTTTTGTGCGGAAAAAGGTGAATATTTCCTTTTAAACTTTGACACTCATTATCATCGGACACGTCTCTTGTAGTATATACTATTGCTAACACGTCACTCCGCTTGACGATTACAGGTCAATTGGTGGCGCAAGCAAGTGATATAAAATTAGGGGTCGATAACCCGTACTACCCGTGGCACACCCGTTGTACCTATACTACGTTTTTGTACCCGTCATACACCCGAGGTACCCGTCAAAACCCTTCCACTCGTCATCCATGACATTGTACTAATAAGCTGGTATCTCCTGGATGGTGTTTCGTATCTCCTGGGTGGAAGTACCCGACCGAAAACATTTGCACGTCCCCCCCACCCTGCCCAGCCCACCTATCTCCCACACATGTCCTAATGTCCTATGCAAGTATGCAAAGGTAGCTGGCATCTCTGGGATGGAGGTATCAGCACCAATTTAGCACGTTAACCCGCGCACTGCAGGGGCTTTGCGCCGAACACGAACTGCAGGGGGGGGGGGGGGATTTCCGCTCCCCCTGAGATCTAGAAAACTACGCTGCGTAGCGAGAAGCAGAAAACGTAATTTGATAGCTTGATATATGTTCTATCGAACATATTTCAATATTGTTTTAGGTCAGGTCAAAATTGAGGTTACCAGACGTCATCGAAGGTCAAATTTTCCAGTTTTGTCCTGTTTTAGGACATCGCTCCAGAAATTCTGATATATCTCAGAAACTATGCTAGTTAGAAACAAACGGAAAAAACTAACGACAGCCAGTGAAATTGTCAATCGGTAAGAGTCCTAAAATTTCATCTCAGGTCAACATTTGAGGCTCCAGAGGTCAAAAAGGGGGGAAAATACGTTTTTTTTGCTAAATCGTTTTTCGCTATTCACCTTTTACTTAATAATGATAACGGAAAACTGTTTACGCCATTGTGATTATATTGTCAAGGCTCTTCGAATGATATACATGGTGACCTTGTTAAGTTAACTTAAAAAAATGACCTCAGGTCATGGTCAAGTGGTGTAGGGCATGTTGCATATGGGAAGACGTGTCTCGACGAAACAAACACATTTATGCCTGTTTTACTTCTCCATCCTCATTATGTCGGGAGTTATTGACAAAAAAGAGATGGTGACCTCGCATGACCTCAAATGACCCAATCGGGGTCACCGAACAAAACTTACACTTGGATGATCAATAATATCTTATAATAACATGATCCAGAAGTAATTGGACTAATATCATGCATATCCTTGAAATAGGAAGCATTTGTATATTTCCCATTGACTTATTATGGGGAGGTTACGAAATTGACCTGACCTTAGGTCACTGAAATCAAAATTCCGAGATAAATGAATTGTAAGGGCTTATGCCCTCATGACATCCTGCAAGTTTCAAACTGATCGCTGAAAAAACTCTGGCTTTGGCACAACTGCAAACATTTTTGGAGGTGGGGTCACTTGACCTGGTCTGGTGACCTGACCTGAGATGACCTGAGGTTATTTTTTTTCTTCAACGTGTGCGCAATTGATGTCCTAACAGGTGTGCTAAAACTCGGCGGCGCTGCGCGCCGCCGTTTTTCCCTATCTTTGAAAAACCTGAGGCGTGGTGGGGCGGAAATCAACCCCCTGCAGTGCGCCGGTTAAAGGGATATTGCCACCTCGCGGGCCAATATGGAGTTTTTGGTGTGCATCGGTCGATTAAGCGTGTCCGATTTCACCTGGAAAGTTTGGGTCCCGAAACTCCCCCATTAGATGAAAAAATACATTTGCACCACTCATGCTTGGCACACATTCCTAAAATTGAAGTCGCCTCATCACTATTTTGAATCACTTCTTTGCGGAATATTATTTTCTTTTGAATCTTGCAAACTCAAAATCACCATTCCGTCAGTGAACTTTAAAATAAAAAAAGCGTATGCAGTTAATTATACTTTCAACAACCTTAGCCTCTTTCATAATATAACAGCAATAATTGCTATGGCTCGACTTTGGGACCGTAGGAGATTTATGACCTATACCTTATAACACAGACCGACTTTTCAAGGTCAAGTCTCGGCGAATTCGTACGCTTCGGCTTTGGGCGGGCGCCAATACCACAGCCAAACTGGATGAGAGTGGCCATCATGAATCTAGTACAGGGCACAGCTAGGACTCACGTTTTGGAGTCAGAAATTAATACAAAATGCTTTGCCGTTACACTGCTTTAGGTGCTGCAGGAGCAAGTTTAAGCTTGGTCATACATGATTATTGATCCCCACTATTCGTTTAAGTTGCTTTTTAGAAATCCTCCGGAGGTGGCAATATCCCTTTAATGAACCCTATTTGTAACAGGCTCCTGGCTACAACTATTTGTAACATGGCGGGGGGGGGGGGGGGGGGGCAGATCCCCGGAGATCTCGAGATATACTCGTCCTATTTTCACAAATCAAACGGCGTTTGGTTCCCCTCAAAACGATCTACATTTCTTAAAAAATAAAATATCAACATTTTTTATAGGGGGGCAACAGGGGGCAACAACTACACATTTGAGTGGTATATGTGATCCAACACAGCCGTCATGTTTATTAACCGATTTTAACTAAATCCATAGGAATCGATAGAGATTGAATTGTAAATTGATATATGGCGGTGACTTTTGAAAATTCAAAAATCATAGGCGTGTGCAGGTCACTCAATATGGAGGTGAAGTAAATGCGGAATAAAACGATTTTTTATGTTTTTTATATATAAATGAAATGGTATGTTATTGTAACATGAGACAAAACAGTTATTAATCATATTTTTTTGGCCATAGGCGGTACCAGGTTAGTTAAAAAGGGAGGTCAAATAGGGGAAAAAATATTAACCGCAGGCAAGTTGCTACCCAGCACTATGCATAAGTTACTGATCGTAGATAGTTCCTTTTTGCATATTGTACTTCATCATAGGCGCATCCTGGATCCAAACTGGGGAGGCACAATACCTTTTTGATAAGTATATTATCCGCTATTATGCTACTAACTAGTCAACAGTGACTATTTCACTTACAACTTCAATTAACATTGCTTACCCCCCTTTTCCCTACCTGGACTCGCCTATTATTTTATAATCGTTTGTATAGTACCCTGTGGTGCGTGTTTCATCCGAAAACTGCAGTATGTTATGTCATTGTAGGCCTATGCATCTTAGTTTCCTTGCAAAAATATTACCCCCTTTCTTCCATTCCTAAGCGCGCCTCTGCAAAAACTGACTTTATTCCCTCTTCCGGCCTCATATGTGCATATATCATTATAAGTTAACCGTCTATTGCGCCGTAATCGCTGGCATATCGTCATCACCATGCCAGTCACCCCCTTTTCCTGTACCTGAACACGCCCCTGCAACTCTATATGCAATACATTATTAAAATAATGGAAGATGAAGCTATTTTTTACATCTTGATAGCTATAAATGCTCCTTACATCGCTCTATTGGCTTCCCGCCAAGCATTGAATACTTCCTGGAACCCCCCCTTTCAACCCCCTGAAACCGCCTCTGCCATGCAATTCTTATGATATTTCATTAAAATAAACTAATTTGCACTTGTTGCAATCACCGTAAACCGATGTAACTCCTTCATACTTGAGGCAGTTAGGAAGAAGCCGTGAAGATCGCATTTCCGTATTATCGCCAAATGTCGCCGACGACCCTCATAAAACCGTGCCTTGGAACCGCCTATGTTCAGGTTAAGAACCAAAAATTTGATTCCGAATGCGGAATTCAATTCTAGGAAAAGTCCCAAAATTTGATGGGCCTGCCCGCAGCCGTTCTGGAGATATTTGCAAAAAACATGAGGGGGGGGGGGGGGAGGGGCGGAATATGCCCCCCTGTTACAAATAGGGTTAATGAACTGGAACTTTTAAACTGAATAAACTATTCGGAAAGGAAGACAGACAACCAGGCGCTTGTCAAATAGTAATATAGATTCTGTTTTTGAAATTCTTGACAACTTATAAAAATATTTAAAAGTAAAAACCTCTGAGATTTTGTCAATATTTCTAATTTTCTTAAAAAATTAAAATATGTGTTCGCAGTTTCATAGCCCGGTCTACTGTGAGTTATCTGAAATATTACAATTGAAATCATATTTAACTGTACTTTTGACAACGTTTTTAATAAAACCTTATTTCCAACAAAAACCGTACAACATATCTTCACTCTAACGTAATATCCAGTTGACATATCATGCACTCACTTTTTTTAGAGATCATGTATATAATTGATGTGAGAGAGGGTATGGAAGTTTGGTAACGATACTGGAATTGGTTTAACAGATGTTGCAAAATAACGGAAAGAAGGCAACAAATACCCCCAGTAACTCACACGTTAAATTGCAATAATCGCACCATCTGGGATGACAGGAACCCCCAGGTCCCTCCCGCCTCAATGACCCTCCATACGCCCCTGGGAAACCTAGGGTATCCCCGTTTTGCCCGCCCCCCCCCCCAACTAAAAATGAGTTTTTATGCCTATAGTGATAACAAATGTGCGAGAATGCACATTTGTTATCATTGAAAAACAGTGTCATGGTGCCTGACAATGTTCCTGCTATAGAACAAAACAACACACGCGACATTCGGTACAGTGTCGAGTCACCATGTTTCGGTGAAAGTGAGACGACCAACTGGACGATTTACAATGCTTTACGCCACGGAATCCCGGCGGCCCCGGCCGGTGTGTAGGTCACCAGTTCGGTCCACAATGGAATGGTGGCTGGCCTTGACTTCCAGCTCACTGGGTCGCTATGAATTCTGAATTGGCCCGGGCTCTTCTGTACCTGAATGGCATTTACAGTGACATACTGACATATATGACAGGACTGTAGGCTCTCGCTCTCGCTCTCGCTCTCGCTCTCGCTCTCGCTCTCGCTCTCGCTCTCGCTCTCGCTCCCGCTCTCGCTCTCGCTCTCGCTCTCGCTCTCGCTCTCGCTCTCGCTCTCGGCTCTCGCTCCGCTCCCGCTCTCGCTCTCGCTCTCGCTCTCGCTCTCGCTCTCGCTCTCGCCCTCGCCCTCGCCCTCGCCCTCGCCCACGCCCTCGCCCTCGCCCTCGCCATCGCCATCGCCTCGCCCTCGCTCTGGCTCTGGCTCTGGCTCTGGCTCTGGCACTGGCTCTGGCTCTGGCTCTGGCTCTGCTCTGGCTCTGGCTCTGGCTCTCGCTCTCGCTCTCGCTCTCGCTCTCGCTCTCGCTCTCGCTCTCGCTCTCGCTCTCGCTCTCGCTCTCTCTCTCTCTCTCTCTCTCTCTCTCTCTCTCTCTCTCTCTCCCTCTCTCTCTCTCTCTCTCTCTCTCTCTCTCTCTCTCTCCCTCTCTCTCTCTCTCTCTCTCTCTCTCTCTCTCTCTCTCTCTCTCTCTCTCTCTCTCTCTCCTCTTCACATGCTTACCCTCCCTCCCCTGCCTCCAGAAGAATCTACCACCTTGATCCCCCGATCATGTCCTTCACATGTTATATCTTCAGTAAATCTACGGACTGCGACGGACAGTGAAGCCGATCAAATTAAATGGCAAAACAGTTGTAATGTTTAGACGCAAGTCAATAGGGAATACACATTTAATGTGATGTAAGCGAAACCATGTTCCAGACATACCAATTTGTTTGTCAGCATGAAGTACGTGAGATAAGCAAATGGAATTGAAACTGTTAAAATTGAAGACAAAACATATTTGTGTTCTTCTTGGGTTTGGATCTGGCGGAATGGGCTAGAACGGGATGGGGATAGAAATTGTGTCCATGAAGGACTCTATTCCAGACCATAAGGTACCAATTCGTTAGGTCAGCAAGTAGTGATGAGTGATGGCTCCCTAAGTTTAAGAAACTCATGACGTCATTTTTTTTAAATAACCTTTTTTTAAACTTTTTTGGACAAGATACGAACAAATAATTACCTTTTCTGTATTTCTGAGCCAAAACTGGTCTAGGAACATGCCTATGTATTTACATTTATCAATTTCTAATTTTGAGGTTTTCTGAAGAGTAAAATCGCTGTTCTGGCCGTGGTAAATCCGAGGACATTCACTTGACCTGGAAGGTTACCCGTTGACCATAAGCCTAAATCTCGCATACTGCTAGATTCCCCTCATGACAGGCAACATGCTGGTTCCTACCGCCTTCCTTAAGTTGCTTGGTGTGAAAATTAACAGGGGGGGGGGGGGGGGGGGGGGGCTGTCAGGCCCCCTCGTTGGGCGAAGGTGAAAAAGCTCCCGTAGGGCGAGGGTTAATATAGGACTGTAGCTCCCGTAGGGCGAGGGTTAATATAGGACTGTAGCTCCCGTAGGGCGAGGGTTAATATAGGACTGTAGCTCCCGTAGGGCGAGGGTTAATATAGGACCGTAGCTCCCGTAGGGCGAGGGTTAACATAGGACCGTAGCTCCCGTAGGGCGAGGGTTAATATAGGACCGTAGCTCCGTAGGGCGAGGGTTAATAAAGGACCGTAGCTCCCGTAGGGCGAGGGTTAATATAGGACCGTAGCTCCCGTAGGGCGAGGGTTAATATAGGACCGTAGCTCCCGTAGGGCGAGGGTTAATATAGGACCGTAGCTCCCGTAGGGCGAGGGTTAATATAGGACCGTAGCTCCCGTAGGGCGAGGGTTAATATAGGACCGAGCTCCCGTAGGGCGAGGGTTAATATAGGACCGTAGCTCCCGTAGGGCGAGGGTTAATATAGGACCGTAGCTCCCGTAGGGCGAGGGTTATATAGGACCGTAGCTCCCGTAGGGCGAGGGTTAATATAGGACCGTAGCTCCCGTAGGGCTAGGGTTAATATAGGACCGTAGCTCCCGTAGGGGCGAGGGTTAATATAGGACCGTAGCTCCCGTAGGGCGAGGGTTAATATAGGACCGTAGCTCCCGTAGGGCGAGGGTTAATATAGGACCGTAGCTCCCGTAGGGCGAGGGTTAATATAGGACCGTAGCTCCCGTAGGGCGAGGGTTAATATAGGACCGTAGCTCCCGTAGGGCGAGGGTTAATAAAGGACCGTAGCTCCCGTAGGGCGAGGGTTAATATAGGACCGTAGCTCCCGTAGGGCGAGGGTTAATATAGGACCGTAGCTCCCGTAGGGCGAGGGTTAATATAGGACCGTAGCTCCCGTAGGGCGAGGGTTAATATAGGACCGTAGCTCCCGTAGGCGAGGGTTAATATAGGACCGTAGCTCCGTAGGGCGAGGGTTAATATAGGACCGTAGCTCCCGTAGGGCGAGGGTTAACATAGGACCGTAGCTCCCGTAGGGCGAGGTTAATATAGGACTGTAGCTCCCGTAGGGCGAAGGTTAATAAAGGACCGTAGCTCCCGTAGGGCGAGGGTTAATAAAGGACCGTAGCTCCCGTAGGGCGAGGGTTAATATAGGACCGTAGCTCCCGTAGGGCGAGGGTTAATATAGGACCGTAGCTCCCGTAGGGCGAGGGTTAATAAAGGACCGTAGCTCCCGTAGGGCGAGGGTTAATAAAGGACCGTAGCTCCCGTAGGGCGAGGGTTAATATAGGACCGTAGCTCCCGTAGGGCGAGGGTTAATATAGGACCGTAGCTCCCGTAGGGCGAGGGTTAATATAGGACCGTAGCTCCGTAGGCGAGGGTTAATATAGGACCGTAGCTCCCGTAGGGCGAGGGTTAATATAGGACCGTAGCTCCCGTAGGGCGAGGGTTAATATAGGACCGTAGCTCCCGTAGGGCGAGGGTTAATATAGGACCGTAGCTCCCGTAGGGCGAGGGTTAATATAGGACCGTAGCTCCCGTAGGGCGAGGGTTAAATAGGACCGTAGCTCCCGTAGGGCGAGGGTTAATATAGGATACTCAGCGTGCTCCGTAGGGCGAGGTTATATAGAG